>JAQQSK010005757.1:0-14759 GCA_028658325.1 Potorous gilbertii
CAAGTCCCAAAACTTTTAATGAAGTGTTGGCCATATCAGTTACTGATTCATTGAAAAGGCTACACCTCTCATTACAATCCGATGGGAGAATGTGAGAAATGATTATTAATAACCAATATCTTGGAGATTCAGTGCTTCCTTCAGCCCCCTTCTTCCAGATTTCTGACTTTGCATTCAATCTTTCTTCAGAACATTACTGATGAGACCATTTTGAATCTTTTTATCCTTGGTCAGCCCCCATACAAGTTTAAAAGTAATTTACTCTAAGGTAGAGAAAGCCATTGTGTTCTCCTCAACTTTGGGTGGAGATAGATTCTTTTGTCTAGATAGCCCATGGAGGGATTGAGTGGTCTGATAAAGGAGGCATTTTCTTCTGTCCAGAGGGCAAATGTTGATGACTTGACATTAGCACGTTTAAAAAGAAAAACATATAAACTTTGCACCCCAATCCCAAAGTGAGTTCAGTTGCAAACTGCAACTGTCATGCATGCGTGCATGCATTCTGACTGCTTTGAGAGAAATAAATATGGATACAAGCTAAATAAATAAATGAATGAATGAAATAAAACCATTTTTCAGAATGGCTGGATCAACTCATAGCTGCATCAACACTGTATTATTTTCCTGTTTTCCCAGAGTCTCTCCAACAATTATGTTTGTTTGTTTATTCTATTATAAGTTTACTAATCAATTCATAATGGGCAATGAGTTGTTCTCTTAATTATCTATATACACATCTCCAGTGTCAATGCCCTGTTACTCATGACTATGAAGGAGAATGTCAAAGTTTCTTTCATTTGAATTTTCCTTATTATTAGTAATTTTGAGCATTGTTCTATATGTTTGTGAATAGTTTAGATTTCTTCCTGTAAAAACTACACACGCACAAACACACATACACACACACACATATTCTTTGACGTCTTTGACATGATAACAGCTGAGAAATTCATTTTATGTTTCCGATTGAGGATTGGTTCTGTATATACCTTACATACCAAAGAAACCTTGGGGAAATGTTTTTTTTCCCCCATTTACCAGCTTTTTCTGGTTTTAGCTGCATTAATTTTTTTCATTTTACAGAAACAATTAATTTATATGATTGCAATTTAAATGATCATTTTTTGCCTCCTGGGATCCACTCTATATCTTCTTTGCTACTGAGCTCTTTCTCTATCTATAGATGAGAAAGGTAATTTCTCAATTCTTGAATTTTTAAAACAATATCTCCCTTTCTTTCTAAGTGATGTATTCATTTGGAGTTTATTTTGCCTTATACTGTGAGATGATAGCCTATACTTATTTTCTGCCATATTGCAGAAATTTTAGTTTTATCAGAAGTTTTTGTGAAAAGTGAGTCCTTATCCCAGTAGTTATTGTCTTTGGATTTCTATAACACAAACTACCAGGGTCATTTTTTCAAAATCAAATAAATAAATGTATGTAGGTGCTGGTATTGCGAAAATATTAATGGAGTAGATAAACAATTAGTTAACTTGATTAACCAAAAGAAAACCAAATAACCACTCTCAAAAACGAAAGAGTGAATGCATCACCAATGAAGATGAAATTAAATCAGTGCTTAGGAGTTATTTTGCTCATATATGCCAACAATACCTACAATCCAAATGAAATGGGTGAACACTTAAAAAAATATAAACTGCCTATGTTAACAGAAGAAGAAATAGAATACTTAAATAGCGCTACCTTAAAAGAAGGCATTGAGGCAGAAATATGTTCCCTAGGAAAATATCCCCAGGAGCAGATGAAGTAAAAGTGAATTTTACTAAACATTTTTAAAAAATCATCCCAATAATATTTATACTATTTAAAACTATGGGTAAAGAAGGAGTCTTATGAAATTCCTTTTACAATACAAACACGGTTTGGATACCTCAGCAAGTGTAAGGGAAAGTAAACACACTAATCCATTCTTGGTAGAGATGTTAAATGACATATCCATTTTGGAAAGTAATTTGGAATTATGCTAAGTAACAAAAATGCCCAAAGTCTTTAACACAAAGACTCCGTTACACTCCAAGGAAGCCATTGATAAGAAAAAACGACCCCTTATACTCCAAAATACTGATGACAGCACTTTTTGGGACAACTATGTATTGGAAAGAAAATAGATGCTTTTCATCTGGGTAATCGCTAAACAAGGAGTGGAACATGAATGTCACAGAATAGTGCTACCATGAAATAAGAAATGATGTGTGTGATAAGTATAGAGAAGTATGGAAAGATCTTTGTGAGTTGACACAAGGTAAATAAAGCAGAACCAAGATGAAACTATATATACACAGCAACTAGAACAATTTAAATAGAAAAAATGACAACAATAAAAGTATCTGTAACAAAATGTTAAACATCAAGGGGGACTGAAAAGGAAACATGAGAACAAACCATCACCATACCCTATCCAGGAGGTGAGAGGTCCACAGGTATTACACATGACACACTTTGTCCTGAATGCATTCATCACTTGTGCTTTTCTTTTCCTCCCTAAAACAAAATATACAATTGTTACATACCATATATCTCAAGGATGGGGAGGGATACATGGGATGTACTGGTAATGTGAGAAACAAAAAATAGCAATAAAAACTTTTAAAAGAATTCAAACATCTCAAGAGAAATAATGGAGGAAAGAAAAGGTTTGGGGTTAGTAATTATCAGTAGCAGATATGAAACTAAACTACATATCAGTGATTATGAAAACAATTATTGTTGTTAATCCTGTCTAACTCTTCCTGACCCCATTTGGAGTTCTCCTCACAAAGATACTGGAATGATTTGCCATTTCTTTCTGCAGCTCATTTGCCAGATGAGGAACTGAGGGGAAAAGGCGTTAAATGACTTCCCAAGGTTCAAACAGCTAGTAAGTGTCTGAGACCAGATTTGAACTCAAGGAGATGATTATTCCTGACTTCAGGCCCCATAGAATGCCTAGATGTCCAGAAAATAATTTGAACTTGTTACAAATGGAAAGTTTTATCAATGGAAAACTAGGTATGCAATGTACATAAGCAAACAAATAAAACAAAATGATGTTTGACCCAAAGACAGAAGTTGTGGGGGGCAGGGCATGGGAGGTACAGGGGAGTAAACAAAAAAATGGGATAAAGGAAAAGCAGCCTGCCAGAATTTTGGGGGACGTTGAAATCTCTCATCATTTATCAAATCAAACTACAAATAGCTACATGTAATAGGTGTCAAAAGGGAAGCAACAGAAAATTAGAGGAGTGAGGAAGAAATTACTTTTCACATTTCTGTGTAGGGGAAGAGCTTATAACAGAACAAGCAACAGAGGGAATCACAAAAAAATAAAATGAATAATTCTGCTTCTGTAAAGTGGAAATATTTTTGCACAAGCACATCAAAAGCAGTTAAAATGAGAAGGGTATCAGTTAAGTAAGGAATAACATCTTTGCAGTAAAATTCTCTAAGAACTATTGCATAAGCAATATATAAAAGGAACTGATTACAGTTTCCAAGATTAAGAACCATTCTCCATTAGGTCAAGGAATATGAACAGGAAATTTTCAAAGGAAACATTCCAAGCTATCAATCACCTTACGACAAAAGACTCCAAATCCCTCACAATGAGAGAAGTGCACATTAAAACAACTCTTGTCTTTCAGCATGCAAATAATAGAAATCCATAGATTCAGGGACAGCTCCCTCTTTCTGCTCCCCAACAAGATACATAGAAATGCCCCTTTCACCTAGTTCTGGTTCAAACCAGAATAAAAAACAAATATACCATATAATTAAAGGACAGATACCAAAGGAAAGAAGGGATATGGAGAAGGGGAAGGGAAGAGTTTCTAGACTGTCTCCTCTCTTCCCAATCCGAGACCAAACCAAGGATGGGAGGATGGGAGGAAGAAAGGATGGAAACGTCCACCTGAGAAGGGAAGGGAGGGAGTGTTCACAAAATTTTCTCCCCGTTGGCCTTCATCACATCCCGTTGAACCCCAAGCCCACCGCCCTCAAACTCCAGACCTCCAGACAAAGGGCAGGGCAGGCAGGAAGTCCCAGGCAGGAGCAACCCTGGAGGAGCTGGCACACACAGGTTCACCCCTAAACACACACACCCATAGCTACAGAAATCTACACACCAACACAGACACGGACACACACTCACACAGACACACACAGAGATGATACTATCTACATACACAACATGCATAGAAAAAGGTATAGATACTCGCAGAATCTTCCATACACCCTTACACACATCCTCCCAGGCACTAAGTGAAGCCAATTGGGGAGGGGCAGAGTCGGGCTTATGAAAAGGTTGGGGGAGAAGGGAAGAGAAGAGATGGAGAAGAAAGGGAGGAGCTGAGACAGGAGCAGAGGAGGGGGCACGTACCTAACTCACAGCCCCTTAGGCACTAGCAGGACCCTCGGATCCATCAATCTGTAAGATGGGTCTAAGACTGGGGTAACAAAGGGGAGGGAGGTGGAGGAGGAGAGGAAGGGAAGTGGATGAGGGGCAGGCCGACCCTGAGCTGCTGGCCCCACTCCCATCCTCCAGAGACAGACTCACACTTACCAGGGTGGGAGGGACCGGGCCCCGTGACGTCATTTCAGGGCAGGGCTAACCTCCTCCCACAGCAGAGGGGGAAAGAAGGAGGGAAGGGGAAAGTGCTCTGTGACGTCAGGCCCAGAGAAGTGCAGAGCCCTCATCCGTTGGCTCTCTCAGCCCCATCCACCAGCCTGGCTAGGGGAGGGTGCCGCAGTGTATCTTCCACTTGGAGGTGGGACCGGGGTTGAGCAGGGTTCCAGGTTCCTGAGGGCAGATTACTGGGGCTGGAGGTGAGCTCGACTTGGGGTTGTGAAGGGCCGGCCCCTTTACAGAAACTGGGAGTGGGTGGACAAAGAGGGTAAGGGGGAGCTTCAGGAAAGGGCGTTCTAGGCTCCACAAAAGGGAAGAGCACTGCAGCTGCAGCCTCCTTTCTGCAGGGAGAGGAGAACAAGATCAGGCCGGACAGGGAGGGACAGACGGACGTCCAGAGAGGCAGGGCGCATTTAGGGTTTCTACAAGCGATTCCATTTCACATTGAATGTGAACATCCAACAGTCACTTATTGGCCTGAATCAGATTCTCTGGAGGAATTCCTGTTTTTCCTACTCTCTCTCTCTCTAACGTGAGAAGTACTTATCCCCATTTTACCTTTAGCAGAAATGAGTTATCCAGGATTTATGCAACAGCTTAGGTTACAAGAGATACCTACAGATATAAAAATCACCACTTCAGCACCAAAGACACTGGAGGGCTCTGCAGTACATCCTCCAGTAATCCTCCTAATCCGAGAATATTCACACATACTTCAGAGGGACACCATGGGGATATGTTAGCCCAAACACGGGCAGAGGTGGCATAGAGGCTAGAGCATGGGGTCTGAAATCAGGAAGACTCGTCTTCCTGAGTTCAAACCTGGCATCAGGCAGCTATTAGCAGTGTCTATTATATTATATTATATTATATTACATTACATTTTATCACATTATATTATATTATGTCATATTATATTATATTATGTCATATTATATTAAATGACTTGCTATGGGAAACCTCTTTTACCGATTTCCTCACCTGTCAAATGATCTATAAAAGGACATGTCAAATCATTACTATGAAAACCCTAAATACGGTCGCAAAGAAATGCAAAAACTGAAAAATGCCCTGAGACGCAATCATCCTATGGGTCTTCAAAATTATTAGGTGCATCATTGTCAGATGTATCCAGACACACACTGGTCACCTGTCATCACCACAGAAGTCAGTGTATCTTGTATAATCGTCAAAGAAAGACAAAAAGACAGACGCTCTACAAAACCTAGTTCCAAGGAGATCACTTTGCAGAAAACCTCATACTTCCTGGTGACTCTTTGCTGTGCTATCAGAATAATGAAATACATGGGCCAAAATTCCCTTTCATTTCTTTTTCCCAATCTAAAAATCATTGACAGTGAATTAGTAAAGTGCTGCTATCCCATTCAACAAGATATTTTGAAACGTCAATTCCAAGACCTCTGTGACAGGATATTGACAGGGAGGGATGGTGAGGGGCCTTGAAACCTCACCCTATGAGGAAGGATGCGGGGTCATGTAGTGAAAGCAGCTCTGAATGCAGAATCAGGACCTCAGTTTGAACTCCTGCTATACTCCCTACTGCCTGTAAGATCCTGGGCAAGTCACTGATCCTCCCTCCCTAGACCTATTTGAACTACAGTTTAAGCTGCTAGCTCTAAATTCCATGAGCTTATAAGTGGGGTGGCATTTCACTCTGAAAGGAGGACAGTGGAGACAGTGGTAGGTATTCTTAAACATCTGAAGGACTGTCCCAGGGTAAAGGGATTAGCTTTTAGTGTGACTTCAGAATGAAGAACCACAATCAAATGGAAAGATAAAGTGCCTGGCACACAGTAGGTGCTGAGTGAATACTTTGGGACAGGGATGGTTGTGGGAGTAGAGCCAAGATAGTGAAGTAGAAGCCCAGAGCTGCTCCGGTCTCCCTTCAAAGCAATTAAAATAACTCTAAACAAATTCTAGAGCATCAGAAGCCACAGAAATGACAGAGTGAAACAGATTTCTGGTCCAAGATAGCCTGGAAGGTGGACAGGAAGGATCTACTGCACCATGCTCTGAGAAGAGTGGAGCCAAGAATGGGCTGAGTCAGCACAGATGAGACTGGAGGAGACTTCGGGGCACTGAATCACAGGCAGCTGTTAATTCCAGGTTTCTTAACCCACAAACGCCAAAGACAGCTTCAAAGGTCAGTGTGAAAGCTCTTTCACCCAAGTTAGAGGGAATCTTGGTAAGTCACCAATCCCAGTCCCAGACCCAGGCTGCCAATGCCTCAGTATCAGACACTTTTGGAGTTCTCAGGCTACATAAAATGGGGTTTCGAGCAACTGGTCTTGGTCTCAGGACTGAGTGGTGGTCCTCGGGTGAAGAGGAGTACTGGTCGGGTGGAGCTGGTTGTGGCTGTGGAGAGGGAATCCTACTCTCAGTTCCAGGACAGAAAAGAGTGCTTTTGTTTACTCACAGAGCATAATAAAAGCCAGGAGAGGAGTAAATAATTCTTCCTTGACTATACTATTTTTGAGGGACTGAAAACTTACAGGTCCCTATAGATATCTCAGAGAACAGCTGCACAAAACCTCTGAAGCCTTGAATAGTATAACCTCCACTTGACATACTAACCCTAGTCATAAATGCCCAAAAGGAGGAAAAATAAGACTACAGACTGTGACTTTCTTGGTGAAAAGGTATTTTCTTCAATCTTTTCAGATTAGGAAGAGCAAAGCATCCAAACAGAAGTGGACCAAAGCATACAAGTGGAGGAAGACAGCCATGTCAAGGCTCCTGTATTTAAAGCCTCCAAAAAGTATCCAATGGTCTCAGGACAGGGAAGAGCTCAAAAAGAATTTTGAAAATCAAATACGAGAGGTGGAGTAAAAATTAAGAAGAGAACTGAGGGCGATATAAGAAATTCAAGAGAAGTGAGTTAACAGCTTGCTAAAGGAGACCCCAAAAATATTGAAGAAAGTAGCACCTTTAAAAATAGACACCCACATGGCAAAAGAGAACCAAAAAACCAATGAGAAGAATGCCTTAAAGAGTAGAACTGACCAAATGGAAAAGGAGGCCCAAAAGCTCACTGAAGATAATTGTTTCTCACAAATTAGAATGGAGCAGATAGAAGCTAATGACTTTATGAGAAATGAAGAAATTATACAACACAACGGAAAGAATGAAAAAATAGAAGACAGCGTGAAATATATCATTGGAAAAAAAACTGACCTGGAAAGAAGATCCAGGAGAGACAATTTAAATTTATTAGGGTACCTGAAAACCATAATCAAAAAAAGAGCCTAGACATCATCTTTCAAGAAATTATCAAGGAAAACTGCTCTGACATTCTAGAAGAAGAGAACCAACCAGAATTGGAATGAATTCACCAATCACCTCCTGAAAGGGACCCCAAAAGGAAAACCTCTAGGAATATTGTAGCCAAATTCCAGCGTTCCCAAGTCAAGGAGAAAATAATACAAGTAGCCAGAAAAAAAACAATTTAAGTATTATGGAAACACAATCAGGATAACACAAGATTTAGCAGCTTCTATACTAAGGAATCAAAGGGCTTGGAATATGATATTCCAGAGGTCAAATGACATAGGATTAAAACTAAGAAACAGAGAGCCAGCAAAACTGACTGGAAAAATAGAAGGGAAAAATGGAATTTCCATGAAATAGAGGACTTCTAAGCATTCTTGTTGAAGGACCAGAGATGAATAGAAAATCTGAAATTTCAAACAAACAAGGAAAACATGAAAAGCTGAACAGAAAAGAAGAGACAGGAAACAAAAGGGATTTTTGTGGTTGAACTCTTTACACTCCTACAAGCAAAGATGATATTTGTAACTTATGAGACATTTTTCAGTACTATGTTAGTTAGAAGGTATACACACACACACACATAAAACACAATATTATATAACATATTACTAATATATATGTGTATACACACATATGTATATATACAAATATATATATATATATATATATATATATATATGGAGAATACCTAAAAATTAAAATTTACTGTTGAGTGGAATGTACTAGGAGTAAGAGAAAGGAAGAGGTAGAATGTAGCAAATTGTCTCATATAAAAGAGGGAAGAAAAACCTTTTACCAAGAAGTGAAGGAGGGAAGAAATGAAAGGAATAAGTGAGCCTTACTCCCACTTAAGGAGGGAATAACACACATTAAACTAGATATGGAAATCTATTTAACCCTGCAGGAATGCCGGGGTAAGTGGATAGGAGAGGGAAAATAAGAAAACAGAAAAGTGGGGAAAAGAATAATCAGAAGTAAACACCATTATGGGAGGACAAGTCAAGGGAGAGAATGGAATAAATGGAGGGAAGAATAGGACAGAGCGAAATGTAGTTATTCTTTCACAATACAACTATAATGGAACTGTTTTGCATGGCAACACATATATGACCTGTATTGAATGTCTTGCTTTCTCAATGAGGGTGGGTGGAGAGGGAGGAAGGGAGAGAATATGGAACTTAAAGCTTTAATAATAAATGTTAAAAATTGTTTTTGCATGTACGTGGGAAAAAACATCTACAGGCAATGGTATATAGAAACCTATTTTACCCTACAGGAAAATAGAAGTGAGAGAGATGGAATGGGGTGGAAATAGAAGAGAGGGCAGAATAAAGAAAGAGGGGGATAGAGTGCATGCTGTACCAGGGTGGAGGGTGGGGAGAGATGGTGAGAAAATTTTGAATTCAACGTCAAATTCTTAAAACACAAAATTACAATTAAATTCTTAGAAAGGAAAATTAGAATTAGTCTTGAAGACAAAATTAAAATTATTCTTGGAACACAGATTTAGAATTAAAGTCATAGAGCACAGAATTAGAATTAAAATTTTAGCACATGGAATTAGAATTAATGTCTATGCACACACAATTAGAATTAAACATGAGCATCCTTACTCAATCCCCTCTTCAAATGAAACCTAGCATTGGGATCCCAAGGTGGTTCTCAGGGAGCTTTAGGCTACCCATGGAGCCTTTCTGTAATGTTTTCGTGATCTCCTAACCACCAGATCTATTTTCTATCATTTTTTCTTAGAGCAACATGATTTGTTTAATATTTGAAGACTCTGTGGCCACAGGGTCCTTGAGGCAGCACTAGTGCCTCCTCTCTGGTTAGGAGAGGCTTTTTTCTACCTGTCCTTGCTCTCTGTCTCCCTTCCTTACAATGGTATGCAACCTACCTTCTCACCTCTCCTGCTCTCATTCCTAGCTGCCCCTGCCCCTTTCTTGCTGGCCAAGACTCGAGGTTTCCCTTCCCAGTTCACTGGTATGGCCATCCTTCCCAGGACTCAGTCTCCTTTAATTTGTAGTGTCCCCTGGTATTTGATGTACTTGGGTTATTTATTCACCTTTTAGTCATTCCCTGTCCTTGCACAGGCTTGTTCTTGATTGCCTCCCTCTCCTTTCTTTCTTATTCCCAGCACAGAGATCCCTTGAGACAAAAAGAATGATAGGATAACTCACATTTCTTTACACCTTAGAGATGGATATAGCACTTTCCTTATGTTAGTGCTGTAAGGTTGAGAATGCTAGTATCATTCCCATTTTTCAAATGAGGAAGGTGAGGCTGACAGAAATTAGCATTCAAGTGGTACAGGGGCCTAAATGAGAAAACGGAAAAGAAGTTATGAGTCAGTGGTGCTGCAGGGGAGGGCCCCAATCAGAGCTAAGTCCTATGTCCTCTTCTCATTCACTCTAAGAGCCTTGAATAATAGATGATTCATATGTCTGTCTATAGTGCTTTACTGTAGAGAGATAATAAGGGTAACTAGGGGGCTCAGTGGATAGAACTTTGAACCAGCCATCAGCAAGATCCATATCCGTATTCATATCCAGCCTCAGACACTTACTAGCTATATGATCTGGGCAAGTCACTTAATCCTCTTTGCCTCAGTTTCGTTACCCGTTAAATGAGCTGGAGGAGGAAATGGAAATCATTCTAGTATCTCTGCCAAGATAACTCCAAATGTGGTCACAGTCTGACGTGAATGAAAAACCACTGAACAGCAAAAGTATATGGAAGAATGATCTTGAAGAACTAGGTGGAAGAAAAATTCAGTAAAAAGAATCAATTCACTGACAATGTCTGAACATAAATTCCTGCAGCCATTCTATGGACTTTTCATCTCTGGAAAGGGGCGATGAGATTTCTCTTCTTCCTTTTTTAAGGTCTAGGCTTATGCAGTTTTGTACTACTCACACAGAGTTGGTCTCCATCAATAGTATGGCCTTTTCTCTGAGTGCAGGGACTGTTTCCTTTTTGTCTTTGAACTCTTAGAGCCAGAACAGTGTGTGCCTCAGAGTAGGCTTTAAAAAAAATTTTTTTTGACCAACTGAGTGCCACTGGAGTTTATGTCACAGTCTTTTTCTGACCTCTAATGGTTAAAAAGAGATAATGAAGAATACTGCAGCACGGTCTTTTCGGACATCTCATCCTCAAAATACTCATTGCAGAATTTAACAACCTTTTAGTGGCATCTGTTGGAAACATGGAATATTGTAGTGTGTTGAAAGTTTGAGGTTAGAGAGTTATCTCCTATACAACCGAAATTATTGTCTTGTGGCCAGTGTAGATGTTATACTTTTAGATGACCATCTTGTGTCCAAACCTCCAAAGCACTTTAAGCTATACTTTTTAATTTAATTTTATCCCATGTTACAGCTACTTCCTGGTTAAGCAGTCAGAATGGAACTAATAAAGTCCTAAATTTGTGAAATGAAGAGAGGACTGAATCCCATCAGTGTCAACATGGATTCAGGCTAAATCATCACCATCAAACTAATTTATCATTCTCCATGTTATCAAATGTGGCTTGACGCAGGATAAACCCTCACAGCTGTGGTGGCAGCAATAAGCCCTCAAATGCGGTTCAGTGGATAAAGCCTGAATATTGCCCAGACAAAGGAGTCAAAAATTGTGAGGACTTAAATGCCAGAAAAGCAAAGAAAACAAAAACCTTGCTCGCTGTTTGGAAGGAAATTGATAAGGAAATATCGGGTTTGAATGAGACTTTACCAATGTGAAATCAGACATTCAGGGAAATATTTGTCCAGCTGCCCAGGGCTTATTGCTGTTCAGTTGCACAATAATGTCCAACTTTTGGGGATGCCATGGACTCTCACCCATGGAGTTTTATTAGAAAAATACAGGAGTGGTTTGGCATTTCTTTCTCTGTTGTGTTCCCATTTTTCAGATGAGGAGCTGAGGCAAATAAGGATGGTATGGCTAATAAGTATCTAAGTCAACACTTACTCCCTAGTTCCAAGTCCACTGCCCCACCTTACTGCCCTGTCTAAGGCTAATAAGAAAACAAAACAAAACAACAATAACCCTATGTGTACAGAAAAGCAGAATGAGGCTGCAGGGGTAATCATTTTCTTTAGTAGTAAGGTTGCAATTCCAATTCAACATTTCTACTTTCAAATCTAATCCTTCTTTCTGAGAGAAGTAATTTTTCCTATTTTATTAATAACCAATTGTTAACATAGAGTTTAGACATTTTCTCTCTATTTCCTCATATAGGTATCAGCTTCTGTAAGACATTCTGAAAGATATTGACGATAAATGAGATTTTCAAATACTCAGCTAACATACTCTTTGATCTTGGGTAGAACCCCAACCAACTGGAAGACTTTACTTGTGGTTACAGTGTAAAGAGAATATAATCTTGGGCAATTCCAGCCCTATAGAGTGAAGTGTATGTACTTGTAGCCTCTCATTGTGGCTTAGGGTACAACAGGCAATGAAGGAGCAAGTCAACCAGACTGTCTTGTGGAGAGATAGACTTCTTTTTCCAGATTGCTGCGAGTAACTGAGTTTCACAATCAAGTCATGTTCCTAAAAGGAGGACCTGAAGACTTTTATCCCTTCTCTGCATTAATACACCCTCCCCCTCATTAATGGATCAAGACTCAGGGTTCATTTTCACCTGTACTTGGCACCCCATTTTCCAAAGGTATTTAAACATTCAGTGATCACCATGGTCATGTGATTGCCTTTGGTTGTGGAGAGAGACCATTGTACATCAATTTATTGATTATCAGCTGGTTTAATTAATAAATTGATTATTAGTTACCCAGAAATTCTATCTCTCAAACTTTTCATTCATCTCACTGCTCCTGAAATATGTTCCCCATCTCTCTCCAACTGCATTCTAAACAAAGTCACCTTCTTCTATCAGGCACTGCCAACATTCGAAAACGTAAGGTGTAGTGGAGGAGCCAAGATGGCAGAGCAGAAAGATTCACATATGCTAGCTCCGAACCCACAGCCCATGGATCTCCTGTAAAAGAACTCCCAAAAAATTCTTGAGAAGTGGAAGTCTCGCAGAAACACAGTGAAGGAGATTTCCGTTCCAGAGAGCCCTGAAAAACCGACCCCAAAGGTCCGTTGCACACTGGATGGGAGCATAGCTCAGCCCTTCCCTGGCCGAGGGGCAAAGAGAGGAGCAGATCAGGGCAGGCTTCAGGGACGGAATCTCCAGCGGACGCAAAGGTCCCTCCACCCACAGGTGCACAGGTCAGTGAGAGAGACTTCTGGGCTGGTCGAGAGGGGAGTGGTGTGTCGCCATAACTCAGGCCCCCTCGGGAGGCAGGGGCAGAGACAGTAGTGCCCAGAGGCTCCCAGAGCAGGCAGGAGGTTGACAGGACTTCGGGTCCATTACCGAAGGTCTATGCATAAACCCCCTGAGGAAACTGAGCCTGGGAGGCAGCCCTGCCCCAACCTAAGAATCTGATTTAATCTTACACTGAATAGCAGCCGGGCCCACCACTGAAAGCCCTGAGGCTGGGGAGCAGCATATGAATCTCAGAACCAAAGCACTAGCTGGGCAGATCTGGACAGGGGTGGAAAGGAATCTCAGATATCAACTAACTGGCTGGAAAAATGCCCAGAAAAGGGAAAAAAAATAAGATCATAGAAGGTCACATTCTCGGTGAACAGATGATTCCCCCCCTTCCTTTCTGATGGAAAAGAAAAATGATTACCGTCAGGGAAAGAAATAGGAGTCCAGGCCTCTGTATTCCAAATATCTGAAATAGATATCTAAAGGGCTCAGGCCATGGAAGAGCTCAAAAACGACTTTGAAAATCAAGTTAGACAGGTAGAGGAAAAACTGGGAAGAGAAATGAGAGAGATGCAAAAAAAGCATGAAAAACGGGTCAATACCTTGCAAAAAGAGACCCCAAAAAAATGCTGAAGAAAATAACACCTTGAAAAATAGGCTAACTCAATTGGCAAAAGAGGTTCAAAAAGCCAATGAGGAGAAGAATGCTTTCAAAAGCAGAATTAGCCAACTGCAAAAAGAGGTTCAAAAGCTCATTGAAGAAAATAGTTCTCTCAAAATTAGAATGGAACAGATGGAGGCTAATGACTTTCTGAGAAACCAAGAAATCACAAAACGAAACCAAAACAATGACAAAATGGAAGAGAATGTGAAATATCTCACTGGAAAAACAACTGACCTGGAAAAATAGATCAAGGAGAGACTTTTTAAAAATTATGGGCCTACCTGAAAGCCATGATAAAAAAAAGAGCTTAGACATCATCTTTTATGAAATTATCAAGGAAAACTGCCCTGATATTCTAGAACCAGAGGGCAAAATAAATATTCAAGGAATCCACCATCATCACCTGAAAGAGATCCAAAAAAGCGAAACTCCTAGGAACATTGTGGCCAAATTCCAGAGTTCCCAGGTCAAGGAGAAAATATTGCAAGCAGCTAGAAAGAAACAATTCCAGTATTGTGGAAGTACAAGCAGGATAACAAAGGATAACACAAGATCTAGCTGCTGGTACATTAAGGGATTGAAGGGCATGGAACAGGATATTCCAGAAGTCAAAGGAACTAGGAGTAAAACCAAGAATCACCTACCCATCAAAACTGAGTATAATACTTCAGGGGAAAAAAATAGTCTTTCAATGAAATTGAGGACTTTCAAGCATTCTTGATGAAAAGACCAGAGCTGAAAAGAAAATTTGACTTTCAAACACAAGAATGAGAAGAAGGATGAAAAAGTAAACAGCAAAAAGAAGTCATAAGGGACTTACCAAAGTTGAACTGTTTACATCCCTTTATGGAAAGACAATATTTGTAACTCTTGAAACTTCAGTATCTGGGTGGTTGGTG
>JAQQSK010005758.1:0-14759 GCA_028658325.1 Potorous gilbertii
ATAGGATGGAGGGAAATATAGTTAGATTTACACAACACGACTATTATGGAAGTTATTTGCAAAACTAAACAGATATGGCCTATATTGAATTGCCTGCCTTCCCAAAGGGAATGGGTGGGGAGGGAGGGATGGGGAGAAGTTGGAACTCAAAATTTTAGGAACAACTGTTGAGTATTGTTCTTGCTACTAGGAAATAAGAAATACAGGTAATGGGGTATAAAAAGTTATCTGGCCCTACAGGACAAAAGAGATGATAGGGACAAGAGAAGGGAGAGATGATAGAAGAGAGGGCAGATTGATAGGAGACATTAGAATGCTGGGTGTACTGGGGTGGAGGGAGGGGACAAATGGGAAGAAAATTTGGAACCCAAAATTTTGTGAAAATGAATGTAAAAAGTTAAATGAATAAATTTATATTAAAAAAAAAAGAAAAACCTTTTACCATTTCTTGAGAAGATGTAATGGCAAGACCACATGTTTATGTGTGAAATATGAAATGAGGTTCTCAGCTCAGAAGGTGGGAGAAGGGTGTACCAAAGGAGCTTTGAGAGATGGAAGGGGTTGAAAGAGGAACCATTATGAGTGTGGTAGAAAATCAAAGAAAGAAAATTCTAAATAACAGAAATGGAGAAGGGGAAGGTATCCTTTAATTTAGAAGTATGATTCTAATATTGAACCACTGTATTTTACTAGAAGCAATATTGTCATGAAAATATACTATAGACCACCAGAAAAGAAGAAAAGAGATTAAGTGTGGAAGAAACATATCATAAACCTGTCACCAAAGCAAACTCCAATAATATTGGGGACATCAGTTACCTAACCATTGACTGGCACCAAAAATTGAGTTAATCATTTCTGAATCAGTTTTAATAATTTGATCCTTCAAAGGCAGAGAAACCAAAATGGGAAATTCTGTTCTGCATCTATTTCATACAAAAATGGAGGGACTGGTTGATGGAGTAAACCTGATGTGAACCTTGATGAGAAGTGATGCTTCCTCTTCCTAATTTTTTAACATTCTCTTTGAATTATTTAGAAGTCAATATTACTCTTCCTTTTTCATTCAAATAGGACACAATATTAATTGTCCCCAGAATACTGTACTCTGCTTATCACTGAGGTATGCAAGTTCACGGAATTCGAGGTTGGTGTCAGAGCAAGGAGATACAGATTAATTCAGAAATGGACACTGGAAATAATTCAAATTAAAGAAGTAAATATTTGCACTATCACAAAGGAAAACCCTCTCATAATCCCCACAACTCAGTCTTTGTCTGAGAACAAACCAATTGCATCAGAAGATCCTCTAAACATGAGTCACTCCCAGAGACTTATTCATATTTGCCCAGAACAAACTGGGAATCAGCCCTGCTTGGTGAATGATGGTATGCAGTCAGGTAGGCTGAAGGAGAATGAAATGGAAAAGCATTGCTTAGGGCAAAAGGAGAGAGAGGAGATGTACAAAGAACACGTAATAATTGGTTTTTTGGCAGAACTAGACTTTATTACCTTCCATTCTCTTAGTCAAGGGATCAGAATGAGAGTAATATTTGCCTGCTCCACAGTTCTCAAATACTCTGCCTCTCTGGCCGGTGAGCATTGTGTGAATAACTCAGTAGGTTTTCAGAGTTACAGTTCAGATAGCTAATCTCTCTTCTGCTCGAAACATTACCTTGGTAAACCTTTCTTTCTTAATAGTATTTTCCCCAATAACATGTCAAGACAATTTTCAGCATTCATTTTTACAAGATTTTGAGTTCCAAGTTTTTCTCTCTCCCTCCCCCTTCTCATCCTAAAATAATAGACAATTTGTTATAGGTTATATGTGTGCTATCATGGAAAACATATTTCCATATTAGTCACAGTTGTGAAAGAAGAAACAGATCAAAAGGGAAAAAAACATGAGAAAGAATAAAGCAAGTGGAAAAAAAAGTGCTTTGTTCTACATTCAGAGTCCATCTGTCCTGCATCTTGATGTGGATAGCATTTTCCTTTGTGAGTCCTTTGTACTTGTCTTGAATCACAGTGTTTTTTAAAAGAGCTGAGTCATTCATAGTTGATCATCACACACTCTTGCTGATACCATGTATAATACTCTTCTGGTTCTGCTCATTTCACTTTGCATCCACTTGCACAAGTCTTTCCAGGTTTTCTGAAATCTGTCCATCATTTCATGCACAATAGTATTTCGTTGCATTCATGTACCACAGCTTGTTCATTCAATACCCAGTTGATAGGCATTCCCTCAGTTCTCAATATTTTGCCACTCTGAAAATGGCTTCTTTAAATATTTTTGCACTTGTAGGTCCTTTTCCTTTTCTTATTATCTCTTTGGGATACAGACATAGTAGTAGTATTACTGGATCAAAGGGCTTGGTTGCCCTTTGGGCATAGGTCCAAATTGCTCTCCAGAATGGTTGGATCAGTTCACAATTCTACAAATAGCACACCAGTGTCCCATTTTTTCCCACATCCTCTCCAAACTTTATCATTTTCTTTTTTTGTCGTATTAGCCAATCTGATAGGTGTGAGGTGGTACCTCAAAATTCTTTTAATTTTCTTTTCTGTAATCAAAAGTGATTTAGAACACTTCTTGATATGGCTATAGATAGCTATGATTTCTTCATCTGAAAACTGCCTGTTCATATTCTTTGACCATTTATCAGTCGGGGAATGGCTGGTATTCTTATAAATTTGACTCTACATGAAATGAGGCTTTTCTCAGACACTTACTCTAAGGATTGTTTCCCAGCTTTCTGCTTTCCTTCTAATCTTGGTTGCATTGGTTTTGTTTGTGCAAAAGCTTTTTAATTTAATATAATCAAAATTGTCTATTTTACATTTTGTAATGCTCTCTATCTATTGTTTGATCATGAATTCTTTCCTTTTCCATAGATCTGACAGGTAGACTGTTCCTTGTTCTTCTAATCTGCTTATGACATCACCTTTTTTGTCTAAATCACGCACTCATTTTGACTTTATCGTGGTATTTGGTGCGTCCGTAGTTGGTGCCTTATTGTTTTCCAGTTTTACCAGTAGTTTTTGTCATATAGTGAGTTCTTAACCCAAAGACTGGGATCTTTGGGTTTATCAAATATTAGATTATAATCTTGGTCAATGACCTGCATCATACTTGCTAGTAGATAAAAGCTCATATTGACTAGCTTTGTGACCCTGAGAAAATCACTTCATCTCTGCCTGCCTCAACTTCCTCATATGTAAAATGGGGGCTGGAGGTAGAAATAGCATATACCTCCCAAGATCATTGTGAGGATCAAACGAGAAAATGGTCTATTTGTGCCTGACCTGTGATGGAGCCTTCTGGGCTTGTATTGGTTTAATCAGTCCAGTCAGACACAACACACCTTGCCCCAATATAGTGATGTCATTTGGGTCCTCTTCAAGAACAAAGGATAATGAGCAAATTCATAAAGTACATTATAAACCATCAGGCAAATATGAGTGAGTTCTTATCATTATCATTGTATCAATTTTTAGTAAATTAGGTAAATCAATCATGGAATTTGACAGTTGAGATGAGTGTCAGAGCTCATCTAGTCTAAATTACATCTGAAGAGTGATTCCTTCCACAACAATCCCTTTGATTAAAGGTCCCTCTCCAAACCTTCATTTAAGGAGGGTGCCTATGACACCCATCTCTTTACTTCTTACCAACAATATGCTCCATTATGACCTCTGACAGAGTAGTTCCTCCCCTGCAACCCTCAGGTTCCTTCTGTGTGTTGTCTACCCCATTAGAAAAGGAGATTGTGACCTGGAGGTCAAAGGTTATGGAGAATGGTATCTTGGCAAGGAGATATTCCTGTCTGGATTACATTTCCCAGAAGATACTGAGACAAAGAGCCCATGTGCCCAGAGAATTATTTCCCAGAAGGTATGAAGAATGTTCAAGTAAGTAACTCTACATTGAAAGTTTAGAAGGATAGAGACAGAGGAACAGAGACACAGAGATCACTCCTGGAGTGGTGGCACTGGTTTAGGGAGCTACTCACTCCAACAGCCTAAGGAAGGGACTGGACCCCATGGAAGTAACCCAAAGAGATAGCAGCTGGGATCTAAGAGAATATAGCCTTGTGCAAAGTAGGGGAAGGGGAGAGCCTTCAGGATGTTAGGAATTGCTATTGACTCTGCATACAACGTGCATGCAAAATAGAGGAATTTCTTAAGTAAATTAATTCCCTAGTTCTCTTCCCCTGTTACAATTGAAAATGGATCCCAACTTAAGGAGGTGTTCTGCTTGGGAGTTGTTGCTGCTAAGCACCATTTTAGGATAAAATCCCCTAAAGATATTTGATTTATCCTGCTTTCATTGATCTTGTTAAAGTATTTTTTTGGTGACTGAATAGGAACAGGAATGGCTGGTGGGTGAGGGCTGAGCCAATATATGATGTCACAATTAACAGATACCCCTCCATTAAGAACAGAAATATTACAGTGCCTGGCAGAGGATTGAGTGGCTGACAATCTTTTCTGGTAGTTAAAGGAAGGTACAAAAGTATAAAATGATAAAATAAAGAGACCTGTTTCATGTTCATTGCCATTAAGAAAACATAGAATCGTTCCATTTTAATAGTCACAAGAGTTTCTAGAGCTAGAAGAATGTGACATTTGTCCTCAGATATCTTTTCCTGGAGACACATCCATTAGTAATATGATAACTAATAAAAACTACTTAGTCTTTTCTACAGAAATTCCAAGTAAGAGTTAAAATTGAATAAGATAATTCACAGAGATTTCTGTAATAAATAAGACCAAAAAATTTCATGGATTTGTGTGTCATTTTTTTAAGAAGATGAAACTATGCTTTCATATAAATTGTTTTATAATTAGAAGAACTACAGATTAGGTGTTATTGATTAAAGATGACTCACCTTTGCACTTTGTATAGATCAAATAAAAACTCCAGTTACATTATGGGTTCAACAAATAACACAAAAGAAATATGAGATGTGCAAATGTAGAAACAACTCCACTCCAAATGTTCATATTGACAATTTGTGCCTGACTTGTGGTTGTTGTGTTTGTCCTTCACTTTCAAAGAGGAATCAGAGAAATGATGACATGACTTGCACTTGATTTTGTTTTGAGTGAAGGAAGGCTGTGTAAGGTCACCAGCCTCACTTTCTCTTCCTGAACCATCTGGATCCAGTGACCAGATATTCATCAGAATGACTGGAGAAGGCCCAGGATGCAATGGGAGACCTTGGCTTTTTCAGCTAAGGCCTTTTCAGGTATTCACTTAAACTGAGGTAATGACCATTCAGTAAATAGGCCTCTTTAAGAAGGAGTTGGGGGAATGGCCTCTTTCAATAGAAAAGAAAAAATCAATCAGTCAAGTTGGGAGGGGATTCAGCTAGCTGGGTAACTCAGTTCATCCTCTCTCTCAACCTCTCCCTCTCCCCTTCCTTCTCTCCAAAAGAAAGTTTGATGGTCAGAAGCTGCTCAGTTAACTTGGGGCTTACTGGCTAGATTTCTTTCTTGTCTTTCTTTATTGTCTTTGTCTTCCTTCCTTTATTCCTTTCTTTCTTTTTTCTCCCTCCCTCCTTCCTTCCTTTCTTTCCTTCTTTCTTTCTTTTTCTTTTCTTTTTTCTTTCTTTCTTCCTTCCCTTCTTCCTTCCTTCCTTTCTTTCTTTCCTAAAACTTATACCAGTGCACTCTGAAGCCCACAGATTGAACAACAATTGGTCCCTGCCCAAGTTCCACTCAACAGCCATTTTTTGAAACCTCCTGTCTTAGAGTGAATGTTAATAGTAATTGTTTCTCTTTGAAACAACAATCCTCAGGCCCCTCTCAGCTTTATTTTTTTTTCTTTTCTATTTAAAGGGGTCATCCCCTGACTGCTTCTTAAAGGGGACTATTCACTGGTTTGTGATAGTCTTCTGAGTTCCTATTGGTCTGATCAGCATAGTTGGACACGTTATACCTTTACGACCTAGTGATGCCATTTTAGTCCTCTTTGATCAAGAGTACCAACCAACCAACCAATCAACCTTATCTGAGTCCTCAGAGCTGCCTCCAGAATAGTGTTAAGAAGGAATTTTGAACATTTAAAGGCACTTCCAGTTGCCTTCTAAGAGATCGCTTTCATTTGAAAAAAAAATTTCCCATACCTCAAAGGGATTTTGGTCACACCAATCCTGTACTTCAAAGTGAAGCTATTGGTCCCCTGTTGCATTTCAAACAGCATTTATTTGTTTCTGCAATTATGAGGGTAATCGGAGTGTCAAAGAGGATTTTCAAAGTTTCTCAAGTAAACTTTTTTGTAATTTCCTTTAATTTTTAACTTCACAATGCAAAACTCTGTGAGTATTACAAATGATACCCTGACAGTGTTTGTGAATCATAACAAGATCATGATTCCCAGAATATTTACAATTGAGTGATGTAGTAGATAGAGTCTGGAAGACTTGAGTTCAAATTTGACCTCAGACATTTATTACCTGGGTGATTTGGCAGTCACTTAACCTCTAAAAATGGAGAAAATAATGGCACCTATGTAACAGGGGTATTCTGAAGACAGAATGAGGTAATAGAGGCAGTTTTATTAACCTTACTTCCTCATTTCAAAAGAAGTTTGTTTTCTTTTTTAAATGTATTAGAACATTGGAGAAGGAAAAAAACCTTCTGAGTCAGCACAATTGTGTTCCAGAAAATCCTACTTAATTAGAAGTATTTTGCTGCAAGTGTCCTTTTCAGTACTGCCAATGCAGCAGAATAATGTTAATTCTTTTCCACAATCAGGAAATACATCTGATAACTTCGCAAGAAAATAAGATTTTCTCCCAATCTGGTTAGCTCCCAAAATCTCTCTGGATTGTTGGTATGGCATACCTCTCTAGCCCAGGGCCTGTGTGGCCTTTCAGAAGAGGATGGTAAAGAGTACAAGGGGGAATATATCTGGCTGCTTTCTCCCTTCCTTCTTCACTGCTCCATCCTCCACATAAATGACTGTAGACATCCGGGACCACAGCCAATCCACTGCTCCCTTGCTGTATCTCACCCACCATAGCACTCACCAGACATCTGATTGAGAGGTTGTGTGGAGCAGAGAAAATGGATAATCTTCCCTTTTGTTGCTCATGTTAATCAATGCACTTCTTATCCATAATCTTCTTGTAGGGAGAAAAGTAGCTATGACCTGGAGGAACATAAGATTCTACAATCATAGTTTTAAAGGGGAGGTGATGGGGATGAAATTCATGCTGGACCCCTAAAATGAAAAGACCATGTCTTCTGGATCTGGACCCCCACGGACCCTGAATCAAGTCTCTAGCATTTTTCTGAGTCATCACCCATCCCAGGCAATAATTCTTTCAACAGTCTTTTCATTGTGGGCATCATCTGTACCTGGCTCCGTCCAATGCTATTTCCCACTTCTTAATCTCATCCAAATCTTCCCACAGTCTTTTGGTATAAAATGTCCATCTTGTCCCTATTAAATTTGTTAGATTCTTAAAATACGGCCTGTTTGTATTGGCATACAAATAGCAGACTCACTCGGAATTTTGCCCACTCCAATGAGTGTTTTAATAAACCCTGTCTTGGACTGAAAGAAGGCTTGAATGATCAAATTCTTTTGTAGCAGACCTATGACTTTTATCCTTGCGTTTTGGGTTCCTAGCACCCCTAGACTCCAACATAGGGAATAGCAGAGGCCAAATAGTCCAAAAATCTTATTCCACAGAAGAGAAAATTGAAACCAGAATAGTTAGGCAACTTGACCAAAGTCACACAAGTAGAGAGCATCAGGGAGAGAATTTGAATTCGGATCATGACAATAGAACCAGTATAATTTCCATGTTATCACATGGTCAATGAAACCATTGCTATCCATTCATTCCAACAGAATCTGGACCAAAGCCTTCCTCCAGTACCTCATGATTAGAATGGACCTGGGGCTCTTGAAAGGCATGCCAAAATAGAAGAACCTAAAACTAGGCAGTCTCTGAGTATGAGCCTGGCAAAGAACTCTATTCTGACTGCTGCAGGTCCATCTGGGCCCTGATTTCAGACGAGACTAACATGAGGACTAGAGACCAGGTGATGGGTTTTGTTGTGAGGGTTTTTGGGGTGAGGAGGGAATTCTGACAAGACAACTGATGAAACCGTTTCCTAAGATCTGAATTGGTTCATTATGTATATCATGGATGGAGTGCCTTCACCAAAGAAATCCTGATCCCTGGCATGGATTCAAGGTTTAATCAAGCTTTGATTCTCACCTAATAGATAGGAAAAAGATGGAAACATTCAGCTATACCAACCAACTGGGCACTGTGTTAGAAGGGGTGCCCTGAGCTCAGATTTTTAAAAAACTTTTACTTTAAATTTATGGAATAAAACAAGCATTTCCATAGCATAATACCATAAAAAGATGATTTCACATAAAACTGCAAATCTACTTTGCACAAATTGCTATTCCTTTCACATATACAACAAAATGATCATGTAAATTTCTTTTTTTTCCTTCCTTTCACCCCATCCCTAGAGATAGATCCCATTAGACACAAATAGGCACAAGCACACACATATGTATGTATGCATGTATATGTATAAGTGTACATATAAAATTATACATATTTATAGTAGTCAAAATAACTTATTTGCTCACAGTCATTCTTAAAACAATATTGCTGTATTATATACAATGTTCTCTTGCTTCTGCTCATTTCACTCTTCATTATTTTATGCAAGTTTCCATATTCTTTTTTCTAAAATCGTTGAGTTCATCATTCCTTATAGCACAGTGGTATTCCATCACAATCATATACCACAACTTGTTCAGACAAAAAAAACCCCCACATATCTTAGAATATTTTACATCCAAGGGATCCCATGGATCATTTAGTCTTCTCCCCCCACCCTCACCCCCATTTAGCAGGTGAGGAAACAGACTCATAGGGATAAAGTGAGGTGTCCAAAGTTCCCTAAACTTTAAGTCTGACTAAAATTGACTTTTGCTGATAAGACTTGCTTTTAGGTAAAAGAAAGAAATGATTCTTATTAGCAATGACAAAATAGTTATGCAGCTCAAAAAAGTTTGGTAATCATTCTTAAGAGGCACACCAAATGCATCATGAAATACAGAGTAAATTAACTCAGACTCCAAGCTAGGATTACCTTGTCGAGTCTATGAGCATTCTACAGTAACTCCTCCCCAATCCAGTTACTGAGGAAAAGGAGAAGTAATCAAAGCAGCACCAAGGAACAGAATCACGGACACTTCTCTCCCTGCCAAGAGATTAATGTGCATAGAGACTGCATTTATCAAGGTAAGTAACAAGATGGTAGACCAGATATGTTCAATGTTCCCTGTAGCCTCTAAAACAGAAACTATGCAGAAAAGATAAAGCAACTACAGCTGTCTTCATGATCTATGATACCCAGAATCCAAAAGAAAGCTTTAAAAAAAAAAGCTAGGAAATGACTCTCACTGACCCTGAGCTCACTCAGCACCCTTGCCCTACTTCTTATGCTACTGATATCAAGACTACACTAGCAACCTTGGAACCAAAGACCCAACATATGAGTCAGGGCTTGCAACAAAACCCAACCCCACATACCATTTCCTCCTCTGTCTTCGTAATGCCATGAAAAGTCTGGATCAAGGCTACATAAGTTTGCATGGGTAGTAACAGACAACTAGTATGGCAGGCAGCAGCCCTTCAGGAGCAACTTCCTGCTGGGTGACACAACATGACAGCACCAGTGCTGCAAAGTTCTGAAATGCTGAGAGGGAATAGGATAGGACACAAACACAGGGCATCATGAATGTGTTTGGTGGAGCTTTGTGGTACTCCACAAAGTCCGCAGGAAAGACCATAACATCCAACTGGAATCAGTTCTGACTAAGTAAAGGTCATTCATGGCAGGGACTGAGGCTAGTGAACCCTAAATTGCCCAACATGAGAGGGTGAGATCTAACCCTTGAGATCCAGTCACCAAGGAAATTTCCATAAGAAGGAATAAAATCAGCAAATCAATACAGGAAAATGAGGGTGAAGAGTGCAGAGACAAATTACCAAATTGCCTTTGGGAAGAAAAAACTCACAGAGTTTGAACATAAGCCAATAAATCAACATGAAATTCATTAACAAAAAAGGAACTACAACCTCCAGATTTAGTAAAGAAGTTTGAGCGTCTAAAAAATAATTACTGCAAAAAAAAAAAGGAAAACAATCGAACACTTGATGAAACAGAGGACCCTGTGGAATGTGAGGAGAATGTGGAACCATAACATGCTATTTCCGAGGGATTTAAAAGAGACGTGAGGATCATGACAGCAGAATTTGTGTCCTGCCTCACAAAAACAACCACAAAGAGAGAACATAGCTTGAGAATGCAGACACAAAGAAGTGAAGGGCAATCTAGAAGAGCAGCAAAAAAAAACAAAAAAAAACCGGTAACAAAAAATACGCTCACTATGCAAGGAAAACATACTGATCTTGAACACAGGATCTAAAGATCATAGATGTCCCAGAAGAACATAATAGGACAAAAATTTTAACACCATGATGCCAACAAATAATAGAGGAGAACTGCCCACAACTTCTGAACATGGAAAATGAAATAGTAATTGAAAGAATTCACAGATCTCTGTCAGTAAGAGAAAACATCAAGTCTGTAAACTTCAAGACCCATAGCAGTTAAATTGAATAATTCAATTCAGAAACGAAAAATTGAACAAGCTGTCAAAAGAAAGATTTTTAAATATAAAGGAAAGGACATTCAAGTAACACAAGATGATTTTGTGCCCACCAGAAAATGAAGGAGGAAATGAGACAATGTGTTCCAAAGAGGAAGGGAGCTTAGGCTACAGACTGGGATGATCAATCTGGCATGCCTAATATGAACCATAAATGAAAAAAGATCAGAGTCCAATAATAAAGAGATGCTTGAAATGTGTTTAGGAAGAAAACCAGAAGAGATTTTGCTTGTAAAACATCCCAAATAATAGAAATGCTGGAAGAGTGAATAATGAAGCAGGCAAGAACAGCAACAGCAGTAGTGACAACAGAGAATCCAGGAAGAAAATCCTGTCTAAATGTACCCAAGGAGACAAGAATGAAGGTGGAAATCTGAGAGAGGCATCAGTGAGGAGACAGAGAAGTGGCATTATGGACAAAAACTGGCAACACCCTGGACTACAGGTAAACGTGTGGGAAACTGACACAATTGGATGCTGTGAATAAAGAAACAATCACAAACACAATCATTGCTGCTGTTCATTCAAGTCCAGTCTTTGTGACCCAATTTGGGATTTTCTTGGCAAAGACACTAGAGTGATTTGACATTTCTTTCTCCAGCTCATTTTATAGATGAGGAACTGAGGTAATCAGGGTTAAGTCACTTACTAAGGATCATAGAGACAGTAACCATCTGAGATGAGATTTGAACTCACAAGAATGAGCTTTCCTGATGTCAGGATCTGAACTCTATCCACTGTGCCACTTAGCAGCACAACACAATTGTACTATTCATTATTTTCCCTATGCCTCCTAAATAGCTCCAAGATTCCTCTATGTCTACATTTCTGTGTTACTCTCTGTGTCTTTTTGTCTCTATCTTCTTTTGTCCTTCTAACTCTGTTTCTCTCTTCTCTGTCTTTCACTGTCTCTCTCTCCTTATCTTCATTTCTGTCTCTCTATATGTTTATCCCTGTATATTGGTCTCTCTTTGTCTCTGTCTCTGTCTATCCCTCTCCTATTCTCCCTCCCTTACTCCCTCTCCTCTCTGTTTCTATGCCTGCCTTTGTCTATCTCTCTCTCTGGCTTGTCTCTGTCTCTCTCTTTTTTTCTTTCTTTTTCCCTCCTTCCCTCCTCTTATTTTTAAAGGAAGTAAATATTTTGTTTTTGGCAGGATTATAAGACAAAAAGCCCCTACCTTTGCCTTGGCTATCCAGCCTTGCTAACTGAAGCTCCTCAGGTGACAATTTATATGGCTCACAGTTGGCATCATGAGATTGAAAGTCTACAAAATAGAGAAAAGAACAGTTTTAAATAAAATAGTATTAGAAACAATACCATCAAGTGTCTAGAATTCAGGGCTGAACTCTTCATTTTATATCCAACAAAACTGAGGCCCAAGGAGTCTGAAGGCACTCACCCCAAAATCATCAAGACTGATTTCAACTAAATTAGACCTCCAGTTATCATACCTTCCTGAGTAACAAAACAAACTATCATTAACAAACATAAAGATTTAAGGTTTTATGTGTGAGAACCTTCACTAAAGCCCTTCTCTGCTGCCTCTGGAGCACAGGAGATGTCAGGTTCTCCATGCCATTTAAAGGGACCATAAATTCTTGACATTTCTACAGAGGTGGAAGGGTTTTGTATACAGGCCTAGAGAGCAACTGTGTATCTTTCATTCAGGGTCCAGTAAGGCCAAGGGAAAAGAGGTCCACCGTCACTAGATAGCTGGGTGCTGTTGTTCAATAGTTGCAGTTGTGTTTGATTCATCATGACCCCACTTGGAGTTTTCTTGGCAAAGCTACTGGAGTACTTTGTCCTTTCCTTCTCCATATCATTTTACAGATGAGAAAACTGAGGCAGAGTTAAATTACTTTCCCAGGGTGACACAGATAGTAAGTTTCTGAGTCCAGATTTTAATTCAAGAGTTCCTGGTTATGACTGAGAGGGTAACAGCAACAGTGCCCCCAGAGAGCAGTCTAACAACTGGTAGTATTATGTTGGAAAAGGGGTGGTCCTTTCCCATAGGAGTTGGAAGATAATGTGCACTAATGGAGAAGGGTATTATGGCATTTGGACCCTGACAGGATGGGGAAGATTATGGGTTGTTTTCCACACATGACATCCTACACTGACTAAAGACAGGTGTATGAGGATCAGAGACGGCAGTCACTTAGAGGAGGAAGTGTGCTGTCCCTCACTCAGAAGCCAGTCCCCTGGGTAAATGCCTTCTCTGTGCCAGTTACAGGTCTGGGCTCTGCTGGGACCAGGGTAGGGGAAGAGGCACCTCCACTGAAATAGTCATCGATCCTTGAAAGTCTCAAGACAGGAAGCAACAGAGAGAACACTGAAATGGAGTCATGTGAAAGGATACATTGGCCTCTGGTCACTGTTCTTGGCTGAGAATTCACCTGAATGAGCATGCCTGAGCTATTTCATGATGCTACTTTCCAGAGCCCTTTTTGAGACAGGGTTAGCTTTGATGTCAAACTCCAGATCTCTAAGCTCTTAATTGAGTTGAAAAGAAGCCAGTCACATGCCCAACCTCATTACCTTCCCTCCAGCTCATAAAAGTCATTTATTGGCCACACGTTGGGAGGGAATTTAGGTACCTTTATTTTTTAACATAAAATAATATTCAAAGGGGATGTTTCAAAAAGTGTCTATTGGGAATCTTCTTTCATCTCCTCTTGAAAGTATTGTACTAAATCTCCAAGACATTTATTTTTCTTTTTTCATGCCTCTTAATTTTAAAACATTATTCTAACCCTGACAAAAATAGACAAACAGACACATTGCCAGACACAAAGAGCAGAAAAAGAGCTCAGTGTGAACTTATGAATCTATATTATGCACTATTATTGTGGTCTGTTATTGTGAATATTCTCAAGGTATATTATAAATGCAGCGTGAGTTTCAATGCTGGCCCATTTCTATCAGTCTCCTCCAGAATGTCTTTATTCTCTCTTATTTGCATTTTTAAATCTTTCATTGAAGTTCTTTTTCCTCTGCATTTGACATTACTAGGCTCTTCTCCTGTTACCTTTCTACCCTCACCCCCACCCCAAAAACCCCTTGCTTTATGGTAGCAAATACTTGTGATCAAGCTAAACAAGACTGTCTAATCTGGTGAAAGATGCTAGGGCCAAGGCTCCATTGGCACAACCTCCTCCATTACGATCACCTGCAAACCATTAAAAGGCACAGAGGAGACTGTTCAGGGGAGTTTGAATTCTGTCGTAGTGTAGTAGTAACAGAGTAGTACTAGTGGTAACAGTATTAGTAGCAGCAGCAGCAATAGAGGCGGTTGTAATTAATAGTAATAAATATAACTACAACATCAGCATTTACATAATACTTCAGAGTTTGTGAATATCCTCAAATCAGCTCTGGGATGTTGGGCCATTAAGTGAGATAAATGTTTGCTCTTTCCACCAATTTTGTTATGGTGTCTTAAAAGCATATGTGGCAACATGGTGATGGCATCTCCAGTCTCTGAACTTACTTCTCACCTCAGTAGTGACTGGAGACAAGCAGACACAAGTCCATAGCTTTTGCCTACAGTCTCAGTCATATCACCCCCTTTCAAATTGACTCAGATGCCTTCTTTATCTTTGTGAGGTAAATTCACCATATTTTCTGGAAGAGTCCCATCAACTCATCCTAAATAGCTTGGCCATTGTCTTAGATATTTGGCAATATGAAATCATCACTTTATACTAATGTTTCAAAACTTTATTGATAATTGACAAATGGTAAAAAGGTAAGAATAAGTATTTTTTAGATAAATAAATCAAAACAATTTCTAGTCATATGGAAAAATGCTCTAAACATTATTGATTAGCAAAATGCCAATTAAAACAACCTTGAAACAGAATTTTATACCTGCCAGATTATCTAAAATGGTAGAAGGGGAAAGTGACAAATGATGGAGAAGATGTGGAAAAACTGGGACACTAATTCATTGTTGGTGGATTTCTGAACTGATCCAACCATTTTGGAGAGCAATCTGGCATTATGCCCAAAATGTGATTAAACTACCTATAC
>JAQQSK010005759.1:0-14758 GCA_028658325.1 Potorous gilbertii
ATGTAGGCCTACGACATTAAGTGACTTGTTCAAGTCCACAGAGGGAGTGATGGGGGAGGACAGAAGATGACAGACTCCCCAGCTTCTATTTTGAGGGCCTTTGCACAGGATTGTTTTGGTGTGTGATTGGGTTCTATATATTATGTTTTGAATTCTTATTGTCATTTCATCTTCCTCCCTAGGGAAATGTCTACTGTTTGGCTTCAAGTTGGACAATGTGGCAACCAGATAGCTCAGGAATTATGGCACATCCTAGGCCTTGTAAATGGGTCCTGTGGGAAAACAGATAGGTAATGTAATTTTAATAGTCCCTGAAACAACTCTAGTCTACTCCTTCAGCTTATGTAACTGTGTATCTGGCTAGCAGGTGTTGGACATTCTTCCATCAGGGGTTTATAGTGAAATGACAGGCTTTCCCTCATGTGTGGTCATTAACTTTGAATAGCCAAGTGATGATTTAACATTTTCAGTATTGCCTTTTTTCCTTATCGCACCTCACTTAATTCATTTTTCATATCCATTTCATTGTTCTTTACCAGTTTTGTGTCATGGACTGCTTTGGCAATCTTGTAAAGCACATGGGGACCCCTCCTCAGAATTATGTTTTTAAACACATAAAATACATGAGATTGTAAAGGAAACCAATTATGTTGAAATATAGTTATTAAAATATTTTTTTAAAAAATAAATTTATAAATTCCAGGTTAAGAAATCCTTCCTTTAGACTGAGAATTGGAGAACTCTTTAGAAAAGCACTGACTTCCATAATGAAGTTTGAACTTTAGCTCTTTGTGTGTAATGAATAAACCAGCCACTTACTGGTTAGAATCACCATAAATTGTCAAAATACAATTTTTTTGCAAACCATAGTTAAGAAGTCTTGAATGACCAGGTAATGTTCCTACTTCCATCAAGCAATTCTGTTCTTGGACTGAGGATGAAAAGTGCTCTCCACTTCTAAATAGAGTTGGGTTCAGAGAACAGACTGGAACAGACTGAAGCATATTTTTCCTCTTTTTTTTTTTCAGAACATGGCTAATGTAGAAATATGTTTTTCATAACTTCTTTGTATAAGGAGTATTGTATTTTTTGCTTTCTCAAGGTGTAGAGGAGGGAGAGACGGGAACTGAAAGTAAAATAAAATAAAACTGAAAAGTTTTCCTAATTTAAAAAAAAGTAATTTTGTCCTTCCAGGACTGTGGCATATATGCCTACCTAGGAGATGTTTCACTGAACAGTTCTTATTTTTTAGTTTCCACTTCCTTTTTTTTTTCAGGCTAGGTCTCCCTATCTCACCCAGATTGGAAGTACCATTCATAAGTCATACCATAATATTGTTAGGCACAAAAGCTTTTACCTACTCCATTTTTTTGACCTGTGTTAATTTACTTCTTTTAGGCACCTTCATGGCCCTTCCTTCCTGGGGTCTCACCCTTCACTGTGGCAACCTATCAGCTTTAGGCTTTCTGCAGCTAGAAAATCCTGGATTCAAATGATCCACCAAACTCAGCCTCTACCAGTAGCAGAGCTTACAGGGGCAGGCCACCACATTTGGCCAAATTCCATTTTTTTAGAAAATTGTCTAAGAATGTTTTCTGTTCTTCTACTAAAGTCCTTTTCTAAATCCTCCTGGTACCAAAGGTTACTGAGTAGGTAGTAGTAGCCAGATCAGTGGTAGGTTACTTCAAACTTAGGGTTCAATTCAATTTACCTAAATAGGTATTTATTTTTAAGCACATACTATGAGATAAAATATATAAATACAAAATATACACCATATGGTTTTTGGGGGGGAGGTCTTAGGGGGCAGAATTGCTAACAATTGAGGGGATAAAGAAGAGTCTCTTATAGAAAAAGATACTTGATCAGAACAGCTCCTTGAATAGGGATAGAGATTTCAAGGGGTTGGAGATGAGAAGGGAGTAATCTCCAGAGCATAATTCTAGGACCAACAGAAAGAAATTACAGAAATTTCAGCATGACCTAAGAAAAAAATTCCTAATAACTAGGATTGTACAAAAGTGGAGGGGGCTGCTTAACTTTTTTCTTTGTTATGAGGAAGAGTTGGAAGGTTGGGGGATTTGGAAAAAATTAAGGTATAAAAACCAAAAAGTACCAAGAAAACTTTTGTTTCCAAAAGAAAAGCAATCTAAAAACAAGAATAACCAAATGAAATTGTAGATGGAGGAAATGACATTCTGAGGTGATGTCAAACTGGAAGATTTGGGTGTAGGCATCATCCTGGCAGGTCTGCCAGCTGCAGAAACACCTCCTTTTCACCCAAGGCTGGTTTGTTTGTTTTTTTCAGGAATCCTTTCTGCTCCCGAGATGGAAAGCTCAGTGCTGTCTGTGTGGACAGTGAATCCAAAGTGATAAAGAAAATGCAGAAACAGGTGAAAAAAGGGTAAGAGACCCAAACCAAGTCCTCCTCTGAGAAACGTGACTCACCCACATGCTGCAGTTAGAACCACGGTAGAGGTTGTTTTTTGCTAACTGTTCTTTGTTATGAAGGAAAGTCCAACTTGGGAGTGGCCTGTATTTAAGATGACAAGGATATAAAATAAAAAGGAATCCATAGAACTCATTTTTAAAAAGTGATTCTCAGTCCTCTGGAATTATACCCATCTATTTGAGTTTATCTCCATTTCATCTTTAATTGAGTACATGTATGGACAGAAATGGAGATGAGTTGGTGAGGTTTTTAAGACTAAGAAAATAAAGTTGGATAGCCCAAGTGGTATATTTGTAACCCTGAGATATTAAAAGAAATAGAGGAAAGCTTCTAGACTATTAAGTGGATTTTCTGTGGAAAAACGTGCATAGTAATTGCTCAGAATGCCAAGGTACTAGGAGTTGCATTCACTACTTATGATACTTACATATACTGATGAGACCTTAGATCAAAGTGACTTTGTTAAGTACATTAAAAAAAATCCTTTGGATAAATTTGTTCTAAATTGAGAAATTGGTTTATCTGGAGAATGCTATAGATTCCTAGCTATCTAGAATTCAACAGGCATTTGACACAGTCCCTGGCAAAATCTGTATAGGCAAGAAATATGGACTGTTAGATTCAAAACTGGCCTGAACCCTAAGAGTGGTGGTGGTGGTGATGATGATGACGACAATGACGATGATGGTGATGGTGGTGAAGATGATGATGATGACGTCGATGGTGGTGGTGATGGTGATGATGGTGATGATGACAATGACGAAGACGATGACTATGACGATGATGGTGGTGGTGATGATGATGATGACGTAGATGATGACGACGACGATGGCGTTGGTGATGATGATGATGACGACAACGACGACGATGGTGGTGGTGATGATAATGATATAGAGCTTTCGGGTTTGCAAAGCACTTTCTTCACAAAAATCCCATCGGGGAGTAGATATTGCAAATATTATTATTCCCATGTTGCAGATGAGGACACTGAAGCTCAAAGAGACTTAAGTGACTTGTTCAAGCTCACACAGCTAATAAATGTCAGAATCAGTATTCAGACTCAGGTATCTCCTGACTCCCAAGTCAAGATGACAATTTAGGTCATCCTGAAGGAAGATCTCTCCAAGTTTTTCTGAGAGTATCCCACTAATCATTTCCCATAATACAATAGTATCCCATCACAATCACATACCACAACTTGTTCAGCAATTCCTTAATTGATGGGCTTACTCTCAATTTTCAATTCTTTACCCCCAGAAAAGAACTGCTATAACTATTTTTATACATACTGATCTTTTTTCTTTATGTTTTTATATCTCTTTTGGGATACAGAACTCATAGTAGTATTGCTAGGTCAAAGGGTATGCATGGTTTCATAACCCTTTGCTCTACAGAATGGTTCAATCAGTTTACAATTTCACCAACAGTGCATTAATGCTCCATTTTCCCCACATCCCCTCCAGTATTTGTCATTTTCCTTTTCTGTCCTATTAGTCAGTCTAATAGGTATGAGGCAGTACCTCAGAATTGTTTTAATTTGCATTTTTCCAATCGATAATGAGTCAGAGCATTTGTTCCTATGGCTATAGATAGCTTTGATTACTTCATCTGAAAACTGGTCATATCTTTTGATCATTTATCAACTAGGGAATGGCTCTTATTTTTATAAATTTGATTCAGTTCTTTATTTGTTTGAGAAATGAAACCTTCCTCAGAGCAACTTGCTTCAAAATTTTATTCCTATCCTCCCACCACCCTGTTTATTCTATTTTCTCTCTCCTTTTCACCCTGTCTCTCCTCAAAAGTGTTTTGCTTCTGACTACCCCCTCCCTGAATCTGCCCTCCCTTCTATCACCATCATCACCCTCCTTTAATGCCCTTCTCTCCCATTTTCCTGTAGGGTAAGATAGATTTCTATATTCATTTGAATGTGTATGTTATTCCCTCTTTGAACCAGTTCTGTTGAGAGTAAGGCTCACTCACTCCCCCTCACCTGTCCCCTCTTCCTCTTCCCCTCCATTGTAAAAGCTTTCTTAGGTGAAATAATTTACCCATTCTACCCCACCCTCTCCCCTTCTCACAGTACATTCCACTCTCATCTTTTAATTTTATTTTTTTAGGTATCCCTTCATATTCAACTCATACCTGTGCCCTTTGTGTATGTGTATATATCTATATATCTACATCTATACCTGTATCTATCTATCTATACACATGTATACACTCTTTCTGTCCACCCTAATAATGAGAAAGTTCTTATGGGTTATAAATATCATCTTCCAATGTAGGGATGTAAACAGTTAAACCTTATTAAGTCCTTTATAATTTCCCTTTCCTGCTTACCTTTTTATGTTTCTCTTGAATCTTGCATTTGGAAGTCACATTTTCTATTCAGCTCTGTTCTTTTCATCAGGAATTATTAGAAAGTCCCTATTTCATTGAATGTCCATTTTCCTCCTGAAAGAATATACTCAGTTTTGCACCTGATGCAACAGACCTTTCAAGCTGACCTTCTAAATTGTCTTTGGCATCTGTGGGCTAAGTCTGGAAACCACCAGTACTGCTCTGACTCAGCCTGTGCTACACTAGGCTCTTCTCTCATCCTGGTATAAAAGACCTTTCCTGTGGACCTTCTAAGTTGTCTTGGTCTGGAAAATGGTTTCACTCTATCTTTTTATGGGTTCTACCACTCTACAATTTGTTTAGAGTCATTATTTAAATGTGTTTAGAAGGGTTTGGGAGGGGATAAATTTCAACATTTATTGAAGAAGTATTTAGTTCAACTTAATAAATAGAAGGTATAGCTTCAAAACTGTGTTAAAGTTAATAAGGTCAGTCAAATATAGTCCAAAAAAAAGAAAACAAAAATAAAAAACCTCTTCATGATTGTCAGAGAGAGAGAGTCATAGTGGCAAATCTTGAGTTGATCTCTTTTTCTACCAAGACCTGGCAACTGTTCCTTAAAGGCAAATGAAATGGATTTGGAGTCAAAATATTATTCAAATCCTAGCTCCACTTACTACCTATGTGATCTTATCATTTAACATCTCTGGGCTTCAATTACCCCATTTCCTTCCAGATATAAATCTTATGATCCTATTTATAGCAGAAAAGCAGAGCTGATTCAAAAGGTATATAATTAAAAGTCTCTGAGTTGTTTTAAGTAGATAAAGCAGGTTGATCCTAAGATTACAAATACCCACCACTGTAAGAGTGTGCAAAGAGACACATTCTAAGCATTTAGGGTTCTTCATGTCCAAAGTATGTACTCAATTGTACCTAGTCATTTGTATTTATTTAAGTCTTGGTCTAAAGAGTATATTTTTAACGGTTTCTTAATACTAGTTAATTTTTATGTTTAACCATCTTACTAAAGAATTATATTTTTTGTTTAAATGAAAGATAATTTAATGTACAAGTGTGTTCACACCATGACCTCATTTGATCCTAACAACAGTGTAAAGGAAGGAATTCTTTTCTACAATTGAGAAAATTAAAAAACAGAATTGATTTTCCTAAAGTTAAACAATAAGCACATAGAAATCTAGAATCATAGTGAATGAATGAAAAAGCACTTAAATCTTTATCGTAGTCAAAGCATTTTGCTAAGCACTGAACAATATAAATAGAAAGGCAAAAGAATTCACATTCTAATGGGGGACAACAGCATCTCTATGAAATATCAGCTGTAAGTAGTATGTGAAGGTTCAGAGGTGCTCTTCTTTAGTGTCATTTCTGTGGATGAACCCAGGACTCCAAAGGCTTATCTAGGACAACCCTTTCTTTTTATAGATGAGAAGAAACTGAAGCCAGAAAAGTTAGGCCAATTTATCCAAGTCTACGGAATTGAGGCTTGAACCAGGTCTCCTAATTGTAATTTCAGTGTTCTTTTGAAAAATGATTATCAGTCACAATAATTAGTTGATCATAGGGTATAACTGCCGATGGATCTCATGAAAAAACTTACAGAAGTGGCTGAATTAGAGTTCTTCCACTGAACATGCTTACAAAGGAAGCTTACCTTTAGGACCATCTGGCCATATAAGCCAGGCACTCAAACCCTCAGTGTCTGTTTACCCAGATTACAGGGTTATTGCTAGTTAGACCTTTGGACCTGAACCTTGCCAACCAACATGTGTAACCATCGCAAATGCCACAGGCTATTATTGCTATGGTTATGTTTTTATTCCATAGCACAGCAAGGAAGACGTTGGATTTGGAGTCAAGGGACCTTGGTTCGAACCCCAGATGACATGATCTGTGTGATTAAATGACTACAAGTCATTTAATCTTTTGGGGCCTCATTTAAATGAAAGGGTTAGGTTAGAAGACCTCTGAGGGAGGTCCCTTTCAGTTTTATGTCTGGTTCTGTGATCTTGTAAGTTATAAGCCCTTCTTCCACAAACTGGAGAAAATCCTGGGGAAAGAAAACTCGCTGTCTGATTTGGGTGCTACTGTCTCTTTTGACCTGTGCTACTAACTTTGAGGGTAATGATTTTCTAGAAAGAGTAACAAATTAAACAGTCAAATAGAAGGGGCAGAAGCGGTCGAACCGCACCATGGTTAAAGCAGTCCAGCAGATGCCTGGTCTCCCCCCACTACAGGGTATTAGTATCAGAATGTGGTTATGCTCCAGCCTTTCTGACAAGCCTTTCACTTTCAGCAATGCTTTTTTTTTTTAATTTTTCAGTTTATTCCGAGAATCGAATCTAATAATTGGAAAACAGGGAAGAGGGAAGAATTGGGCATGTGGTAAGACTCTTGACCTTTTAGCACTTACTTTTGTGGTTTGTTTTGTCCAACCCTGACCTAAGATTTTCTACATTAGGTAGATGACCCCTTCTGTGACACTGCACAGTCCTCCCTCAGTCAAATCAAAGTCAGCTTGCAAATCATGTCATCCTCTCTCTGATGTCAAGGTCCTCTTCTAAAACAAAGGGCAAACACAACCAGGATCCCTTCTGAAACTTAATTTCTTAAGAGTTGCCCAAGGCACAAAGAGATTAGAGGTTAAGTGACTTGCCTTGGTCACACAGTTTGTATGTATGACAGAAAAGGCTTTCTGGCTCCAATGTTGGTTTTCTGTTCATCACACTAAGCTTCTTCTCTAGAGACTTATGCATATAGTGAGAATTTGGTCGGTTGCTGAGTATGGCAGTGCTCAGCCTAGGTTATGACTTCACAGAGAGCAGGGATCATGTATTCTATTTTTATTATTCAGTTTTTACTTTTTACCAAATAGCATACTTTATCATCTCCTACCTCTGGGCCTTTGTACATCATAATTAGCTCCTTTTAAGCCTAGAAGCAAAATAAAGACCCCTAAGGTCCCTGATCTGTAGCTTTACAGAGTTATTTTAGATGAGAAGTTAGGAGTTCAATTACAATCCCTAAGTTTTAGACAGTGGTTGGAATCACTTATATTTTCGTTTATATCTATCTGTAGTTGATCCCCAACATCTCTGAGGCTGAGGCAAAATTCAGGTTGCTGGTGGTGTTTGCATAGTGAAATAGAAGGTTATATCATAGTATCTGTGGAGAGACTTTGGGAAAGAGCAGGTCTTTTATTGGGACTTACCTCAGACCTTAAGTAAGTTAGTACACTGGTGTCATCCACCCTACAATTGGGTCTTGTGCTCTGTGAAGCCTGGAGAGCAGATGGCCCTCCTCCATAACTCTACACTTTGCCACAAATCATTTTTAACCTCTATTTCTCCTTTAGCTGGTTGCCCCAGGGCTGCAGGTTCTTGGTGTGGCTTGGTTTAATCCCAGTTCTGCCTCTCGGTTTCTAGATCTTTGGTATGTCCATTATTGTTCTGAGATAGCTTGTCTTTATACAAATTCCTCAGGGTAAGCCCTGGTGACTTCTGTTGATTCAAGAAGAAATGATGGCTTGGTTCTCTTTCAGTTCTGATTCAGTCCAGAAGTGTTTTAACTCAACAATGGAAATCTCCTGTAGGTAGGTGGGACAGTCATTAGGGCCCCACCCTTAAACACCCTTCTGTCTTCATTCCCACTGCTGGTCCTTACCCCCATCTCTTAGAAACCTTGATTTCCTTGAAAATTAGACTCGTGTCACTTTCTGTGCAAAGTCTTTCCTGGTTCCTCCAGCTGCTAGTCCTAAATATTTACCTTATGTTTATTTTATAAATATTTTTTACATACCAATTTCACTTTTGTCTTCTTATTCCGAGCCCCTAGTACAGTGACTGTTGTTTAGTCATTTCAGACTCTTTGAGACCCTATTTGGGGTTTTCTTAGCAGATTATACTGGAGTGATTTGCCATTTCCTTCCCCAGCTCATTTTACAGATGAGGAAACTGAGGCAAACAAGGTTGAGTGACTTGCCCAGGATCTCACAGCCTGAGGCTGGCCTTGACTCCAGGCCCAGAGCTCTGTCCACAGCTCTAGTAGAGTGTCTAGCACAGAGCTAAATAAATGTTTACAGACTGACTGATTCTACTTCTTTTGATGACCCCCTACCATACCTTGCACAATAGATTGGTAAAAGCTGCTGTTGCAGTCACTGACACCTGCTCTGCCATTTTAGTGCTTTACTGTCTACCAGATGGAAACTCTTAACCTTTCTCTCTCCTCCTCACTGTCCCTTTCCACCTTTGCCATTCCTCTCCCAAACAATCCTTGGGAACATCTACCTTCAGATTTTTCCACTTATGCTATACAGCTGCTGAAGATCCTTGAAGAAAATCACAGATTTCACCCACCTATAAATTAATGTCCACCAGGTAGACAATGGTCCCTGGGCCTTATAGTCTGAAGAATTTACTTCCCTTAGCCTTCTCCCCTGTTGCTGGTCCCTTACCACGGCTGCTCAGCATTGGACCTACTCTTGTCTCCCTGTCTCTCTCCCCGAAGGCAGCCTTAACCTTACTCTCTCATCTCATGCTCCTGTTGCATCCATACGCCCCATGAATGTCACATGACTTGGCCTCCCAGGTCACTGAGTAGTCACACCATGCGATTCCCCTCCTCAAAACTTTGATTTTCTCCTCCTTGAGCTTGACTAAGGCTAATCACTTCATGTGTTACATCCCCTTTGCCCTCCCTTTTGCTTCCTCCAGAACTTTGCTCCAATAGTGGTTCTTCTTTATGTAGGACCAATCAATCAATCAATCAGCATTTATTAAGGACCTACTAGAGGCAAGGCACAGAGCTCAACCCTGGGCATATAAAGACAAAGGACGAAACAGTCCTTACTAGAAATTCACAAAAGCTTCGGTCTCTCCTTCCTTTCCAGCTAAAACAATCTTCAGGTCTTCCTAAGCCTAAAAATAACAAACACCACCAAAAACACCATCCCAAAACAACAGACGACAAAAAGTAATCCTGTGACCCTTTAGAAAACCCCATTTCCCCATCCAACCCTTTTCTTCCCTTCACTATTAGCCTTTTTGAATGAAATATCTCTACTTCTGCAGCACCTACTCTCTCTAAGCTCTTCGATCTAGTTTTCCTTTTTACTGCTACTACTGAACCTGCTCTTAAAAATCAACAGTGACTTCATTTGAAAATCCACCAGCTCTTTTTTAGCCCCAATTTTCATCATTGTTGATCACTACCGCCTCCTATTGGATACACCCAGATTTTTTTTTTTTTTGCTTTGGTTCTCTTTCCTCCCTAACTTTCATTTTTATCTTCTTTGATAGTTACTTCTCTTCTTTCTAATCCCACAATGTATGTGCGCCCTCAGGTTCTGTCTCCATTTCTCCTTTCTTTTCTCACTCATTCTCTCCCTTAGAAAGTTCCTTCATTTAGGGTTGGTTTTCATTGTCCCCTCCACATTATTGTCACTATAAGACACTGAGGCATAAAGGGAGAGGATTAAACGTAGGCAACTCAAGAAATAAAGTTAGAGGCACAACGGGAAAGAGAGCGATAGAAAGCCTCTTTTCCTCTCCCTGCAAAGGATAGAATGACACAAAGCTATTCAAAGACATTAGAAACCTAAGTTTATAGGGAAAGTTTATAGTGTTTTCCTTGCAACTATGTGATATATCTAATAAATATTTTCATCCCTATTTAATAGGTATAGAAATTGAATCTCAAAGAGGTTAAATAAGTTTCCTGTTTTCCCGTAGCTCATAGTGGCAGAATTGGGATTTTATCAGGTCTCTTAGATCCACCTCTATGCTATCTCTCATGGCTCTGATTTGGTGGTCTTTTAAGACATTCTCTCTTCTAATGTTAATGTTCTCAGAATAGTAAGAAAAATAGGAATCATTGTCTCTTGGCATTAGTTCCACAATTATATAGGAATAAAATTGGTATATCTATACTATGGGAAAACAGGGGTGAGGAACCTATGGCCTCGAGGTCACACGTGGTAGGTTCTCCAGCTCTGATGGTGTTTTCCCAGCCCTGCCTTAGACCAAAAAATATCAACAATGCACAGTTGCCTGAATTTCAAATGCTTCCCTGATTCAGGAAGGAAATAAGACCACAGCCATTTGAAATAAAACCCCACCCCTCACACATGAGTCCTGGGCAGAGGTGACTGTCAGAACAGAGCTTCTCAAACTCAGGGAGGACTGACATGGAGGGGGAATAAATGTGCAGGTGCTGATGGGGAGTGCAGCTGAAATGAGAGATTGATTAGCTGCCCTTCCCATATCCATGAAGGAGTCAATTAAGTCCAGAAGCTGAAAAACCCTGATGTTTGGAATCTGCTCTAGCTGCTTTGTTTATCTTTAGTTAGGCCGACAAGGTTATTGTAGAATGAGACATTGTGTTCCACAGCTGGATGTGTGTGTGTCTGTGTGTGTGTGGACCAGGTCTATCCTTCCCCACCGTGGTTGAATATTAAAAGTCTATTTGTGTGAGTTCATGTGGTTCTCTTAGCTCCTGCTATGTTTGGGTTGAAGGGGCCATGGCACGTAGCCCTAGAACAGGCCTCGAGGTCACATGTGGCCCTCTAAGTCCTCAAGTGCGGCCCTTTGGCTGAATCCAGACTTCATAGAACAAATCCCCCGCTAACCCTAAATGCCTTTTGACTGAGTCCAAGTTTTACACAACAAATCCTTTTATTAAAGGGATTTGTTCTGTGAAGTTTGGATTCAGTCAAAGGGCTGCGCGTGAGGACTTAGAGGGCCACAGTTTCCCTACCACTGCCCTAGAATCACGCATCTAGAGACTACATCTGTATAGAGAAATTATTAGTAGTCAATGTGTATGTATGTGCGGGTGTACATACACACACACAGGCATAGAAGTGATTGAGAAACTTGTCAGATTATAAGGGGGAAGTCTCTATTGATGATGCCTAACTCTAGAGTGAGCCATGTCTAGCACTGTAAGAGAGAATAACTTTGAAGTTTTCCCTTTCATTACTACTTATACATGACAAAAGTGAAGTAAGAAACCTCACAAAAGCGTCCTGTCTAAACCATGTGCTAAGAAGTAATGTGTAATAATAATCCCTTACAACTGCATAAATATAATTTGTAAAAGTGCTTTCCCGGGCATTTGAGAAACTGGAACCTTGAAGGAGGAAAGAAAGCTATAAAAAATAAGCTGGATAGATAGCTCCAATTTTTGCAAGTGAGAAAACAGACTCAGAGAAAACAGAAAAGTATTAGATTCAAGGTCTCTCAGCTAGTAAACTGCAGAACAAGTGCTTGAGTCTCAGTCTTCTGACTCCTCCTCTAGTGTTCTTTCTACCGTATTCTGCAGAGAACTGGATAGATGGAGTACTCTGTTGGAATTTGTACAACTTAAGTTTTATTTGACTTCCATCACTGAAGGAAGGTAAGCTTTTGGACAGATTACTTCTCTGAATCTGCAGGTGACTTAGGACAAGCCTACTCATTAAATAGCGGTGTAAATTATTCTTATAAGGCTTTATCTTTTGCCATCTGGACTATCATGTTTCAAGATTTTCTTTTCTTTATGGTAGTTGCAGTATAATCTTGACTGTAGCACCTTGGTACTTGAGCTTTTTCTTCCTAGCTGCTTTCAGAATTTTGTGACTCTTTTAAAACTTCTTGCAGAGATTCTTAGAATCCTTGCGGTTAAGCCCTTCTTGCATTTGAAGTTCTATTTGTATTTTCTGTGGAGTTACTCTTTTCTTGTGGATTGACCTCTTGGGCTTCCTTTAACACCTAGTATTTCTTCAGTGCTTTCTTCTGTTTGCTTACCTCTCCAGGCTTTGTTTCTTGATTAGACTTTTTGTTAGGGTCAGTCTCTGCCTCCCCTTCTCTTTCTCTTCCCCCACTCTTGGATGGAATGGGAGGGTCTTGTTTGTCACTCCCTCCTCTCTAGTCTGAATGCTTCCATTGCTAGAGTTCTGGAAGAGGCGGCTGAAAGTAGGTCCTGGCCCCTGACACAATCCCTGTCATCTACCTCCTTTCCTGGTAGCCCAAGGTAAGGTGTTGGTGAAGTACTGTGTGAAATCTGAGAGGAAAGAAAATTGCTCATGGGGAGGTGGTGGTAGTAGAGAAATGAGCTACAGGCTTTAAGAGGCAGTTACTTGGAAGATAAAGCCCCCAGAATATTTTGTTATGGACCCAAATCCCTCTGACATTGGCCTTTTTAAACGGTTTATTTCAAGGCTACTACAACAAGCCTTTGCATTTTGAAAGGAGCCTTCTCTACAAGACAATGGAGAAGCTTCGAAAGGAAGTGGAACTCCGGGATTGCTATAGTGGGACCGTGCTTTTTCACAGCCTAAGTGGTGGCACAGGAGCAGGTATGTAATAGGGAGAACGGAGGAGAAGGGAACCTAGCTAGACTGTCATTCTTATTATTTTCACCTTGAAATCACTTTTTAGATTTGGGTTTAAAAAGTACTCATCTAGCTTTTTCTTCCTTTTTCTTTTTTTCTTTTTCTACCAAAGTACTGGGTTTATATATAATTCAGTTAAACTGATACTAGGTGGATGATGGTGCCTGGCTGGACCTTGTAGTCTCCAAGGTGTGCTTCATCAAATAAAAGATTATCACATTCCCCCATTCAGTTAAATTTTGTTTCATGGCCTGCCATGAATTCACTGCCAAATGAACCATCAGTCATGGCCAAGTTCATGGCTGAAGAATTCATTATCACTCAATCAGACGTGATGAGTCTTTCTGTGCTTACCCGGGCTCTTCTGTGGGAAGCATAAAAAGTCTGGACTGTATTCAAAGTGGTTCCATCTTAATAGATGGACCTAGAACTTGCTTTCCCACTGACATAGCCTTTAAGAAACTAAAGTCATTTCCATGACACAGTGAGGCATCAGAGTACAGTGTTGTGGAGGGTAAGCTCCAGAACTGAATGGAAGGAGAGAAAAGGCTGGACTGCCTTTGGGAAGTGAGGTAGTGTTTTTAATGGCCTCACGTTTCTCCATGAAATTAAGGCTCATCTCTTTCACATTAGTAATCTTCCAGTGGTTCTTTGTGGCTTCTAATTATGGCATCCCTGGCCTCTTAAAACTCAAGGTGAGTGTGTCAAAGGGCAGTAGGAGAGGCACATAATGGGAATGAATGCCGTTGCAACATATTATCAACAAGGAATCAGGCAGGAGAAGGTACCAAGGAGATCTTCAAAGAGATGTCAGAAAAGAAATGGAGAGGGCTATTGTGGAGCAAGATAACTGATGCCTTGTTTACATCTCCCACTGCTGTCAATCAGCTTCATCAAATTCTTGTTCATAATGCTGCTTTCTTCTTTCTTTAAGAAAAAGATTTTAACTTTCACTGATTTTTTTCCCATTACCTCCTCCCTCTCACTCCACCAGCAAACCTTGTAACTCAGAATAAAAGAAAGAGGGAGGGAGGGGAAGAAGCAGTTCAGTAAAACCAAAGCACACACCAAGCCAGTGTGATGTTGTATGCAGTATTCCACACCAGCAGTCTCCCACTTCTGCAAAAGGAGGGAAGTGCATTTCTTTGTGTCTTCAGGGCCACACTTAGTCATTGTAATTACACAGATTATAACATGACTTTCTAACAAACCCTGAACCTTCCTCGGGGCTATTCTAGTGTTTTAAAACTTTAAGTAGCTTCGCTGTGTATCAGGCTCCTATTTTACTGAAACTCTAGCTCTGCTGACAGAGAATCTTATCTAGAATTGCTTTCTGCCAGTCCCAGACAAGTCTTAGGTCTCTTTCCAGGCATTCTTGCTCCGCTGGAGTGCTCATCTTTCCTCACCCTCTCTTTAACCTTCTACTATCAGTAAAAAAAAGAAAGTAACGAAGAAAGAAAGGAAGCAAGAAAACCCATTCACGTATATCCCGAATTTGCAGCACAATTCTTCTGTGACCTGCCAGCCCATTATCAGGAAGGACCATCACTCTTTTTTAGAAGCAG
>JAQQSK010005760.1:0-14758 GCA_028658325.1 Potorous gilbertii
TCAAAAGCTCACTGAAGAAAATAGTTCTTTCAAAATTAGAATGGAACAGATGGAGGCTAATGACTTTATGAGAAACTAAGAAATCACAAAACAAAACCAAAAGAATGAAAAAATGGAAGATAATGTGAAATATCTCATTTGAAAAACACCTGACCTGGAAAACAGATCCAGGAGAGAAAACCCTGAGTTGATTTAGTTGAACATTAGAGAGTACCTGGGACTACTTTGGTCAGTTTGTACTTAGGTAGCTGTGAAGCCATGTTAATGTTGCCTGAGCCTTTAGTCTTCTGGGCCAATCAAATCTTGAAGACTAACCTCACTTACAGGAGGGGCAGATATTAGGATGTTGCTCCCATTGCTGCCAATCCCTTGTGGGGAGAGAAAGACAGAGAAGGGATGGGGGAGGTATCTTTGAAATACATACATACAAAAAAAAATATATATATATATATATATATACATATATATATATATATATATATATATATATATATGTATATATATATATATATATAGTCCACTAGTGCATTGGGTAGATACTCTACATGGCAGATTTATGGAAAGACATGGGTAAGAATCACACAGGATAAAAAGGCATGGTTAGGTCGCAACTTACATCAATGGATGTGATCCATCCTGTCCAACACAGAATATCAAATTACTCAAACAAGTTATTAATCATAGAACTAATATCATTATTAACTATAAGGCAATATGACCTAAAGGAAAGAGCAAAATGTCTTAATTGCCAAAGTGCTGACCTGTCTTACAGACTTGATGTGAAGATAAAATGAGAAAAAGGGTCAGAAGACATTTTGAAACACTGAAATCAATAAACAAATTCAACCAGTCATTATTAATGATTGTTTTATAATCATAAGATTGTTTTACAATCACACTGAAAGAGGATTGGAATGGGGACAGGATATGAGACTGCTAAGTTTTGAAAGGAGAGTCAGACAATATGCACAGCATGAGGCATTGAATGGAAAAGACTGGTGACAGACCCAAGGAGGGCAGTCAGGGAAGAGGATTGTGTGGTAAGAGGACATCTGGGGACTGGGCTGGAGGTGGTAGGTTTTCCTACCTTTCCACACTTTCCAGAATGTGTGTGTGAGGGAGAGGGGGATTGAAAAGGAGAAGAAAGGTCAGTGACTGGAAGCTTGGTTTTGTATATTTAATAATTTTTCATGGGGTCAGCCCTATTCAGACAGCAAGCAATTTTAAAGCACCTACTATGTGCCAAGCACTCAGTTAAGGTACTAGAGATACTAAGTAGGCCTACCTTAATGAAAAGGTAGCTTGGTGGTGCAGTGGATAGAGCACCAGTGCAGGGTCCAGGAGGACCTGAGTTCAAATCTCACCTCAGACACTTGACACCCACTAGCTGTGTGACCTTGGGCAAGTCACTTAATCCCAATTGCCTCATCCTGAGCAATTTCTAGTCATCCTGATGAATATCTGATCACTGGATTCAGATGGCTCTGGAGGAGAAGTGTGGCTGGTGACCTGCACAACCCTCCCTCCCAAAACAAAGTCAAGTGCAAGTCATGTCATCATTTCTCTGATGACATGGTCTTCGGCAGCGAAGGATAAACACACACATCTTAATGAAGTTTACATGACAAAGTTTAAAAATCCTGGATTCGAAAAAGAGAATAGTCATTAATTGTACAGTAACTGTCTATGTTTCTGCTTCAATGTATTTTGTCCTGATGCAACAGCATTGACATTCACCTTTTGCAATAGCATTAAACCTTCTACCAGGAATGAACTATGCAGAAGGAAAGACCATTTTGTTGGTTTTTTTTTTTTTACAAGATTGTAAGAGAATTCTCCACCTCCCAAACCAACCAATCAGAGAACAAGGTTTAAAGATTAACATGTACTACCATACTGCCATCTAGTGCAAAGTCCATTAAAAAGGAGAGAAAGGAGCCAGAGCAATCTTTGAGCAAACTTTCTGTTGGATTTCAAATGTGGATCATAGGGGTTGCTAACTGTCCAAACTGACCCGTGCAGGGCTTGGACTTTATCAAAGTAGGAGTGTAAGGCAAAAATAGGAGAGGTAAGACAAATGGGGAAGGGGGACTTTAAAGTCATTACCACGACACCATTCATTTTTCTAAATGTCCACCCTCAATAAAATTTACAATGATTTTACTTATGTTTATATTATACTTGTATTTCCTTATTTTATATTTCTATGTACATATGTATGTGTATATATGTATGTATATGTATGTATGTGTGTGTGTATATATATATATATATATATATATATATATATATTTATTTAAAAACTTCCTTTTCCTTGGAAATATTTCATAACTGAAGGAGTTTTAGAGCAGTATAATAGACACAGGAGTCAAGAAGACCTACGTTCAAGCCTGGCCTCTGACAGACAACTTTGTGGCCATCTCATATTTGTATGGAATGCCATCAGAAAACCTCTACAGTGATCAAAATCATAGATCTGAATAAAAAATTCTGATTCATGTAACAAGCAAAGTCTAAGTGGTCAAATCTCAATTACCCAAGTGTTTGTTGTTGTTCCATCATTTCAGTCTGATTCTTCAGAACCCCATCTGGATTTTTCTTGACAAAAATACTGGAGTGGTTTGCCATTTCTTTCTCCAGCTCATTTTACAGATGAGAAAACTATATAGTAGCATACATTACACACACACACACACACACACACACACACACACATTTGTATGTATGTATCTATGTATGTATGTATGCTAGTACAGTGGATAGGGTATTGTGCCTGGAGTCAGGAACACCTAAGTTCAAATCTAGCCCCAGATGCTTTATCAGCTACGTGATCCTGGGCAAGTCACTTCCTTTCTGTTTGCCTCAATTTCATGTTAAATGGGAATGATAATAGCAGCTACCTCCCAGGGTTGTTATGAGGATAAACGAGATAACTGTAAAGGACTTAGATCATCCGACACATAGCACTATGGAAATATTAGCTATCTATTATTACATTTATTATATATTATTGTAAGAATGTAAGTTTTGAAAGAGGGAAAAGTGTCAGACAAAATGCACAGTATGAGGTAACGAATGAGAAAGACTGGTGATAGACCCAAAGAGGCAGTCAGGTGGGAGGATTGTATGGCAGGAGAGCATTGGGGAATTGGGGTAGAGGGGGTATGTTTGGAAAAACCATTTCCCTTTCACCTCAGTGCAGCACAGTCTGAACAGTTTTTTCAAAACTTGTTATATTTATTAAATACTTATTGTAAGCGTTACTATTTCAGGTTAGTTTTCTCCAAAGCATTGGCCTATATCTTGTTCTCTTTAGCCCTTTCCCTTGAAGTTGCTACAGCCTGAACTCTCATTTGTTTCCCTGTTTTCTTTTATATAGATATAGTGGTGAACACAAGATAGGATGCAAATGAAAGTGTGAGTTGGAACATAAACTGCATGAAGCAATGAGTGGTGGAGTGTGGGCATAGGTCAGGGATCAGGGATCCTGGTGGACTCTTATCTCCCCGCCACAGATGGTGCCCTTTCTGCTTCTGTGATTACAGGTGTCCTTTACCATGAGAATTGAGATTTTTAAAAATAATTCTGTCCCTTTCCTGTATTGCATTTTAGATTGTTTTGTCTCTAATAAAGGCACCAACCTTGAACTTGCGATAACAGCAGTCTTTTAAATGGCTAATAATATAAATGTATTTGTTCTCCAGGTAAAAAGTACCTTGTCTCAGAGAGCAGCTGTCTGGGGACTCAGCTCTGAAAGAATAAAAGAATAGGGGATGTGATCTTTTCAGCAACTGACAAAAATGTAATTAGAGGGAAGACCATTTCTTAAGTCAAAACTTGTCTGATCACAGAACAATAAGCAAAAGTGATATGAGGCTGAGCCTGATTTTAGTGCCTTGCAGTAGGAAGCTTTATTTCACAGAATAAATGATAATTTCCTACCAGGACTCATTGTCAGGAAGGCAGTGTGGGACAATGGAGAGAACAATAGATGCGAATATCCCAAATCAGCTCTCTTTCCAAGGCAACCTTAGGTAATTAATCAACAAGCATATATTTCAAATACCTATTATATACCAGGGATACAAATACAAGTGACTTAACCTCTCAGGGCCCCAGTTTCATTACGTACCAAATGAAGGGGTTGTATTAAATGACCTCGAGGATTCCTTCCAATTCTAAATATACCATCCTCTAATATGGAATCTGCTTTCTCTATCCAGGCACCCCACTGTTACACGGCACAGTCAAGAACTGTTTGAGGCTTGTTACTGTCAATCAATACCTCAATCAATGACCAAGTATTTATTTAGCCCCTGTTATGTGCTAAGCACTGGAAATAGAAGTACAAATAATGAAATAATATCTACTTCCAATAATTGTTGTTCAGTTATTTCTCAGTCATGTCCAATTCTTCAAGACCCAGTCTAGGGTTTTCTTGGCCAAGACACTAGGGTGGTTTGCCATTTCCTTCTCCAGCTCATTTTAAAGATGAGGAAACTGGATCAAACAGGGTTAAATGCTTGCCCAGGATCACCCAGCCAGTTAAGTATCTGAGACCAGATTTGAATTTAGGAAGAGAAGTCTTCCTGACTCCAATCTCAGGGCTCTATCCTCTGCACCAACTAGCTTAAACACACATACACACACACACATACACACATACACAACACACACACACACTATTATGGATACAGTATATTCTAATGGGAGAAGCAAGTACATATAAAATATCTATAGCAAGTTTCTCAACCCTAAAACTTGTTCTTTCCGTAGTTCACACTGTTATGACTAGGTTCCCTGGTCTCTCTAGGTGGCAATTATTTGTAAATCTGACACTAATCTGAGCTAACAGAAAAGAGCTAACAGAGAACAGCACCTTTCCCATTCATCCTCCTTTCTCTGCACACATGGCCACCACTCTGGTTCAGATCCTTATGAATGTTTGCTGGACTATGATAAAACCTCCTCACTGGATTCATTGACTCCAGTCTTTGCCACGTTTGACCCATCTTCCACAGTTACCAAATGGATATTTTTTATACATTTATTTAATGATACCATTCTCCAACTCAAGAAGCTTAGATGGCTCCTGAATGCCTCTAGGATCTTCTAGTGAAGATAATTCATTGATATCCCCTCCTCTTAATTTGTGAGAACTTGGGCTACCTCTGGGAAACCATATGTGGATTTCAGTGATAACATCCTTGTAATGGTAATGTAATGAGAAAATCTTTCCCATTCATTAATAGGCCCAAGTGACCTGCTTAGATGGTATGGAAGCCTAAGTCATGTGGTGGGAGAACTTGCTGAATGGGTGGAACAGGAAGGGTGGAGTGGAGCTGGGACAAAGTGACTCACTTTAGTCAGGGCAGGGAAGGACACAGGCAGGCAGGCAGGCACAACTTAGGCTCCTGAGTTTTTGTTCGAGGGAAGGTTCCAGCAAGGGGGCAGGGAGGCTTGGGAATAGCCTTGCCTCCTGTAATGATAATGTTTATTTATTTCTTGGTCCCTATGATGGGTTTTGCTTTCTGGTTCTGGGATTTGGCTTTCTGGTGTCTTCTTCTGTCTTCTATATGGAGAGCCTGTTATCTTTTGCAATTGAGAACTACACTGGCATATTCATAGTTACCACCAGTGCTATGAATATTGACTTGGCGATACAATCCCCTGCTTTGGGATGATGCCTAATTCCTTGGTTCCTGCAATGGCAGAAGGGGAGAAGGAAATTGGTCATTGAGCCAGGAAGAGCTACCTACCCAGTAAATTTAAAAGAAGAGACAGTTTCCACTTGAATTTTTTTTCTTTTTCTTTCTGGAACATGTGAGATGGAATTGTCTCTCTGGGACCTCTCATAAAAGGGATAAAAGCCTTTCAATGATAGCAATCATGTCTTTTCCCACAAGGCTAAAGGAATCCATGTTGTCTAGGTAAGCCTAAGCCTGGGTATTGGACCCCTGGCTGCTTTTTCTACTATTTCTTTCTCTGGTCAGAAATTCTGAGATGAATGTTTCCAACTGGGAAATGACCTTGTGAGTTGGAGAGGTTCCCTCAGTAGGGTGCTGGCTGTTCAGTGGAAGGTGCTACCCGAAGCTCCTACAATGCTTGGAAAAGATGACTGCTGACAGGACAAGCCTAAGTCCTTCTTTGGTTTGTTCATGTATATGACATGGACTTTGAGGAAGCTGATCAGACTATGCTGCACTGAGGTGAAAGTAAAATGCCTATTGAGCACTAAATGTTCTGTTTTATGTCTCAGCATGCTAGTAAACATATAACATATAAAGTATGACAATCTATAACAGGAGTTGTAGATTATTGTGTTCTGTTTATATCTTTATTAATGTATACTTTAAAATCTTTTGTTTTTAGTATTTCTTTTGTGAAGGAAATAAATAGCTGTCTTATAATCAACATTGTACACGGAGTCCCTTTCTTCTCCCTTTTGGGGAGTCCTTAGACTTGACCCAAATCTAAGATGTGATTTTCTCTCCAGCTGCAGGATGGAGAAATAGTTGGAGAATGAGAGAACCTGACTCCTCTAGTTAGAGAACAGGCTCCTCTAGGCCTAAAGTCAAGTTCCACATGTGGGTCTCTAGAGCTGGGGTCCTTTATTGAGAGAGGAGTATCCAAACCCCTCTAGTCCAGGTAAAGCATTTTCCAAACCTTAAAGTGCTATATAAATACTAGCTGTTGTTACAAACTCCATGCCAAGACCACCCCTGTCTTTTTACTATTAGGAGATACCTTACTTTCCAAAGCTAAAGCCAAGGAAGCAAGTTATACTTAGAGCTTGGCATAACAACAATCCCTTGCGCTCACCCTTTGGATGAATTCTGCCACAACAAAATCCCAGAATTGTTTCTGCACCAGCCCCCAGGGGTCCCTGAGGTCAGACAAACACTGGCAGGAATGATGTTTCTGTTGTCTATCAAACTTCTTATAGTTGCTGTCATAACCAATCATTGTCAAGGCTACTGTGCACTGTGGAGCCACTGCTATGTGTATCAAGGTTTCGCCTTTCCAAATTAAGTGGGTCTCCTCCTAGAGAAGTCCCGGTAGGTGTTTACAGTTTTTCCTCCTCCAATGGAATAAAGAAAGCCTTTGGCTTAAGACCATGATTGGCTCTTCGTTTTTATTTTATTCCTTAGGGTTAACTGTAGTTGTGATAAGCTGTGTGAGCTCTTTGGTCACTTGTTTTCAGAGTGGACACGGTCACTACTGTTATAAATCCAGACTCTCCTGCGTGGTCCTTGAAGCTCTATCCAACCTGGCTCTCAGCTCCCTTTCTACCCCATTACTCCCCCTCACATACTTTGTGTACCCAACTGGCCTCTTGCTGTGTAGTTTTCTACCTCCAACTTCTGCACAGGCTCTCCCGGATTCCTGGAAGGCTTTCTCTTCTCACCTCTGGTGATTCCTGGCCCCCTACAACATTCAGCTCAGAAGTCAATTCCTAAAAGAGGTCTTTGCTGATTCTTTCAGTTGTTAGTTCTCTAGCCTCTCCCCAAAAAACAAAAACGAGGAAAAAAAAGTGGTTTTTTTCTATAAACTTTGTAGTTATTTATCTGTGTGCACATTGTCAGCCACCAGTAGAATGTAAGCTGATTTTAATGATAATCTAATGATTCTAATAACTGATGCTTTTTTCTTTATACTCCAGGTGACATTACACTTCTAGGAGGCAGCTAGATAGTGCAGTGGTTGGAATGCACAGCCTGGAATCAGGATAGATAAGTTCAAATCCAGTCTCAGATACTTAATAGCTGTGTTAGCACCCTGTTTGCCTCAGTTTCCTCAACTATAAAATGGGGATAAGTCTCACCTGCCTCTTCATTGTGAGGCTCAAATATTTGTAGAGTGCTCTGCACAGTGCCTGGTATGTAGAGGCTGCTACTTAAATGCTAATTTCCTTCCTTCCTCTTTATCTTACAGAGTAAGACCTTGACACACTTTATGGTATCTGGATCCTCCCAACAATCCTATAGAGTGTAACATCTATCTGCCACCATTTTGCAGGTGAGGAAACTGAAGGCCCAGAGATATGAGTAACTTGTCTCAGGTCACAGTTAGTTAATATAAAGGCAGGATTTCAGCTCAGCTCTTTCTGGCTCCAAGACAAGTGCTCCTTTATCTACTGCATGCTGTTTCCCTCTAAGGCCAGGACAAAGGTCTCCTCAAATGAGGTTATTTAACAGATAAGGGCCTACTAGGTATCTCAGGAGCTGAGGACAAAAAGAGAAAAACAAACCTGTCCAAGTTCTCCAGAAAATCAATCTGGTTCATAGTCAGGGCTGAAAGGGTCCTCAGAGGTCACCTAGTCCACCCTTTTCATTTTACAGATGAAAAAAATGGGACCCAGTTAGGATAAATGATTTGCCCAAGATCCCACAGGCAGTGTCAAAGGTAAGGTTATTTCTTTGTTTATTCATTTATTTATTTATAACATTCATTTTCTTAAATTTTAGGTTACAAATTTTCTCTCTCCAGCCTTTCTCTACCCCGTGAGAAGGCAAGCAACATGATTATCATATATGTGAGGTCATGCAAGACATATTTGCATGTTAGCCATGTTGCAAAAAACTCAAACCCCATAGAAAACAAAGAAAATGAAAATAAAAAGTATAGGCACACCTCGGCATTATTGCAGGTTTGGCTCCAGAACACCACAATAAAGTGAGTTGCACAAAGTTTTTGGTTTTCCAACACATATAAAAGTTTTATTTACACTAAACTGTAATCTATTAAAGTGAGCAACAGCTTTATGTCTAAACAAACATACATACATACTTTAAAATATTTATTGCTAAAATGTTAACCATCATCTAATCCTTCAGTGAGTCACAATTTTTTTCCGGGGGGGGGGGTGGGTCTTGCCTTGATGTTAAGGGTTGCTGATGAGTAGGGTGGTGGGTGCAGAAAGTTGTGTTGGCTTTGGCAATTTCTTATAATAAGACAACAATTAAGTTTGCTGCATTGATTGTCTCTTCATTTCACTTGAACACTTAGAGGCAATTGTTGGGTATTAATTGGTCTAATTTCAATATTGTTGCATCACAGAGAAGACAGAGGAGAGGGAGAAATGGGGAACAGCAGGTTCCCATTCCCCCTATAGTGGAGCAGTTATAACACCATCTTATAACACTCAGCTTGTGATATCCTACAGCAATTACAATGAGTTAACATCAAAGATCAGTAATCCCAGGTCACCTTAAAAGAGTTTGAAATGTTGCAAGAATTACCAGAAACACAAAGGGAGCACATCCTGTTGGAAAAATGATGCCAATACATTTGCTTGATACAGGATTGCCACAAACCTTCAATTTGTAAAAAAAATAAAAATAAAAACACAGTATCTATAAAGTGATGTGCAATAAAATGAGGTATGCCCCGATGTTTAAATTTTCACTCGGAGTTCCTCAGTTCTCTCTCTGGAGGTAGATAAGTATTTTTTCATCATGGATACTTTAGAATTGTCTTGTATCATTTATTGATTCGACTAGCTAAATCTTGCACAGTTGATAATGATTGTAGTTATTGTGTACAATGTTTTTTTCATTCTGCTTATTTTACTTTGTATCAGTTCAAATAAAGCTTCCCAGGTTTTCCTGAAACCATCCCCCTCACTTCTTAGAGCACAGTAGTATTCCATCACAATCACATACCACACCTTGTTCAGCCATCCCTCAATTAATGGGCATCCTTTCCAATTCTTTGCACAGGTAGGATTACATTTGACTACATATATCACTCATTTCTAGATTTAACATATAGCCACAGCTGATATTATTTAACCATATCATGTAAGTGTGTCATCTTACAACCACACTGTAAATTTCTTTGGTAAAGGGCAATATCTTGTATTAAACCCCTGCATCCCAGAGCATTCTAGCATAGTGTTAGCATAATGTTAGTTGTGGAGTACTGGTTGAGTTGAACTGATACAAGATGAATTATGGTCTAAGAGAAAGAGTAGATTAGGAGTCTGAGGCCCCTGGTTCATATCCCACCTTTGTTACTTACTATCTGCATGACCTTGAGCAAACCACTCCAACTTTTCAGGCCTTTATTCCCACTTTCATAAAAAGAGGGAACTGGGCTAACTGGCCTTTAAGGTGCCTTCTAATCTTATGAATTATGTCAACTGCAAGCATTCCCAATCTGCCAATAACCAGCTGTGTGACTTGGGACAAATCACATAGCCTCAATAAACCTCAATAACTTCGTTAAGATGAAAGTGTTAATTAGATGGTCCCTAGGGTGCCTAAGATGAACTAAGTCCTCTCTACTATGGTTTAGTGGAAAGAGTTCTGGATCTGGAGTCACAGGACCTGAGCTCAAATCCCTCCTCTGATAACACCTGAGTGACCTTTAACAAGGCATTTAATATCCCTGGGTCTCCGTTTCCTTAAATGTGAAATGGGGCAGGGCAGACTCGGAGAGCCTTTCCAGGTCTCTATATATAATAGTTCTATTTCTTAACCTTTCCTACACCCTTCCTTGTAGGACAAGATAGCACTTGATTTAAAATTTTGCACAGTCTAATCCTTGCTCTTATGTCATGTAATTCCATGACATATAACCTGGGTGGCAAAAATATAGTATTATATTTATAATTTTAATCATTTATAATGATGAAAAATATAAAGTATTATCTGTATAATCTTGGGTGTAGTTCTGTTTACATACTTCTGAGAACAAAGCTTAGTCAGGGGAAGGGCCGTTTTGCTGGCAGTTAAGAAAAGAAAAAAAGTTGTGAAACCTGAACCTTTGGCTTCGAAATGAAATCTATGAGAATAGTTAGTAATGGGGCTGCGTACTTTGGAAGGAGAAGCTCATGCTTAGGCACAAAGCAACTGAGTTTCAGCATAAATTCTGGATCATTGTTGCTCTGAGGACTATCATCTCCTCTTGGAAGAAAAAGATCCCTTTGGTCTTACATCTGCTGAAGAATATTTGAAAGTCACAGAAACTTGGGAAGTGACCAGGTAATGCTGACTGGGCACCAGGTCATACTTGACATCACCCAAACCCTATTTAGGGGGTGGAGAGATTCTGACCAACTAACTTTAGACTTTGGATCTTACATATCCTATTAGACTTCTATGCAAGGAAATAAACAACTCGAGGGAGAAGCTTTTCCAAAATCAAGACCTTAAGTAATTTACATGATACACAGAAATGTACTCCTTAGCCCTTCGCACAGGCAGGAGGATATGGGTGTGGAACACTGCATACACTGCCACAGACCATGGATATTTTGGTTTCACATGAAATGCTTTTATTCTCTTCAAATTTGTGTACAAGGGAGGACTCTGGAAAGAAGGGAAAGGTATACATTCAGAAATTAGTGTTGCGATGACAAAGATACAAAGTGATTTTTTTTTTCAAAAGGAATGCATTGCTCAGTATGATTCATGGGATAAAAGAAAAAGCAGAGTTTTGGTTGTTTAATAATCCTCTTGACCATTTTTGATTAAGCAAAGTTTTAAGGAAGAATGTGAAAAACCTAGGTATTTGTACCTACAGTTAGCTACTACTTTGCTGAATTCTCATTTACTTGCATAATTTCTTCCCAATATGTATGGCATAGATGAGGTAATATCATCTATAGTTTGCATGCACTGCTAGGGGAAAAATCTACATCAATGATCACAGAATCATAGGAACATAGACTTAGAATGGCAGAGGACCTCAGGTGACATCTGATCCAGCCCCCCTCAATTTACACATAAAGGACCTGAGGCCCAGGAAATGAAGATAGTCAAAGTAGCCTTTCTGCAGGACAAAAGGGAATTCATCAGAAGAGAAAGCTTTTTGTTCAATAGTGGTGAAAGTAGGGGAACAGAGGGGGTGTGGCCAAAACTATAGACTGAAAAATATGACAAGGTCAGGGAGATGGTATGTGTTTATGGTCTCAGGAGCTGTAAATATGGGTTGATGATATGGATGATCTAGAAAAGGAGACAGGAGAGACAGACAGACAGACACGGAGAATTTATTAAACATGTACTATGTACCAGGTGCTATAATAAGCACTGAAGATACCAAAAGAAGAATATAATTCTCAGAAGACTACAATCTTATTCTCCAAGAATTTACATTATGGAGACAACACATAAAGGAAAGCTGGAAAGGGTAGGGGGAAGGAGGAGGATAATTGCTGTGAAGGTAGATCAGAACAGAGAGAGCATAGGAGGTGAAAAGAACAAGGCCCAAGAAGCTTCTCAAGATATGGCACACTTAGACTGGGGATACTAATTAGTGAGTAGGTCTCAGGGCTGAGTTGTTCCATTTAGTAGGCATTTAAAAATATAAATAGGGCTTCCTCCAAGGAGCTTCCTTACCACCTAAAGGAAACCACAAGTGTGACCACAGGTTTTTACCAGTTCAGGCAAGGAATATGTTTGTAGTCTCTTGAGTATAGATATGTATGGATATGAGTATGATATATATGGATAATGAGTCAGTAAAAGTTGGGGGGAGCAGGGTGGACAAGGGAGGGAGAGGAGAAAAAAGAGGCAAGAAAGAGAGGGAAGGGGGGGGAAGGGACACAGACAGGCAGATAGACACAGAAACCAAGAGTTTCCTTAATTGTGTTTGGACTAGAAAGAATCTGTCTTTTTCTTTCTGATCAAATATTTAACACCTCTATACCTATGTCCTCATATATGAGAGCTGGGTTATTATACTGTCCTTTGCTCTCATTCCATAGGATTTCACAAACCAATCTAGAAGAAAACTTGGGAAAGCCAATGGTTCTTCATACGGGAAGAGAGTTAGCTCTTGAGTCAGGGCAGCTGGGTCCACATCCCCGCTCTTAGTAGAAGCAACATTTAAGGTGTGTAACCTTAAGTAAATAATTTAATCCTTCTAAGCCTCAGCTTCCAACATATGAAATGATCTCTATATGAAATGCATATAACATATAAAAATATAAAACAACATATACAAACATCTAGCTTGGACTAGATGACCCCTATGGTCCTTTCCACCTAGTAACATGCTGAAAAATGTTTAACAACTAAGTTTCTGAAAAAAATTGATATATAACTATGACATACTTTTAAGTATAATATGCATTATTAATATTTTCTCCATGATGTCCCTAAATCTAGACAATCAACAAAACAATAAATCAATCTGTAGTCCATATTTGTAGCATTTGCTGAATTCCGAAGTGCAAATGCTTATAATGAAAAGTTAACAATAAGGTAGTTCCAGTACATACATGCTTCCAACCTTCCACCATAAGTCTTCTGCCTTCATTCATGACTGTTAGAGTGACGTGGGGTTTCATCTCTACCTTACGAAAACATGAGATTTGGGGAATGGATCACAGAGTAGATCTTTCGAAATTTTCTTCAACTTCCCTCAATTCTCTCTTGTGCCAACTACCAAATAATTTGGTATTTGCTGCAGTATGCTTGGCAGTTACTCATCCAGCTTATTTATTTATCTATGGCAACAGAAGAAGAGATAGCATAGTACAAGAAAACTTGCACTAAGAAGTCAAAAGACCCTGGGTCCAACTTTCCTCTGATGCTTTCCTACATTTGTGACCTCAAGCAAATCACACAACTTCCCTTATCCCTGAAATGAGATATAATGGCCTCTGAGGTCCCTTCTAGCTCTAGACCTCTAAGAGGTACTTATGGTTCCATTCCTACTCACATATTTCACTGAGTGACACAGGTGTCCAACTCTGATTTATCATGCCAATCTGATGTGCACTCCAGAGGCGCTGGCCTATTATGTGATTGTGCTAAGGGTAATGAGACTAAGGACTTTTAAATTTTAAATTTTTGGCACTAATGTTTGGAACTCAATGTGACTCACAAACTCATCTTGAGGTTTTGTGACTGGGTTGTAACTGCATGGGTGGCACGAGAACAAACCTGGATAAAATCATGGATCTTTTGAAGCAGAGGCAATATAGCAGGGGTGACAGAGCGCAAGGTTGTGCCCTAGGCTTGGCATCGGGAAGCCTTGAGTTGCAATCTTGCTTCGGACCTGTGTGACCTGGAGCAATTCACTCCGTCTCCCTCAGCCTCAGTTTCTCATCTATAAAATGAGAATAGTAAAATTCCTTCCCTCATAGGGCTGAATGAGACCTTTGGAAACCTTAAGGACGGGCGACTTCATGGGTATCTAGAGAAGAATTTCCTCTAGCGATACGGATGGGCAGCTCCTCAATAACATTTACTTTTAGGGAGTGGTCTAGAGCACAAGGAAGGGAGTGGAGGAAGAGGGCAGGGGGAGGAGGAAGAGAGCAGGGGGAGGGGTTGGGTAGTACTTATACTCGTCCGTTCCTCGGGGTATCTCGCTTGTCTCGAGTAAGGGCGCTGTGCTTCACTTTAGCCACCGCGCAGGCGCATCCCTCAATCCGCACAGGCGTACTAAGAGGGCAGTTTTGGCACCACATCCAGAGGCCCTGGGGCATTTAGCCGCTGCCCTTGCCGTCAGGAGACACTCGGTCCTCGGGAGGTCATCGATGGCTCTCCAAGGGATCCGGGTGCTGGAGTTGGCCGGCCTGGCCCCAGGCCCCCACTGCGGTATGATCCTGGCCGATTTCGGGGCCCAGGTGATACGAGTGGACCGGCTGAGCAGTCAAGGCCCTACCTGGATGACCCGAGGGAAGCGATCCTTGGCCTTGGACTTGACGCGGTATCCGGGGACGGTCGTGATGCGCAGGCTCTGCAGCCAGATGGACGTGCTGGTGGAGCCCTTCCGGCCAGGTGAGAGCGAGAACCGCCCC
>JAQQSK010005761.1:0-14758 GCA_028658325.1 Potorous gilbertii
AGTACATTTTTAAAAACAAAATTTCTTTCTAGCAAAGTGTGTTAAGTTAAAAAAGCAGTGGAACAAAGATGGTGGAGGAGATGTAGCAACCCACCTGAACTCTCCCAATATTGCTTTTAAAAAATCATAATAATATGTCAAATCTACTTCTAAAGTGGCATATCCAATAAAAGGCTATGGGAAAATACTTTTCTGAACCAAGATAACTTAAAAAGTTAGAGTAATGTGTTTGTGATGCCAGAATGGAGGTTGAACTGAAGTATATGCTATGGCAGAAAACTAGTGGTTGGTCCTTGAGGTATCTGTGATTGCAGTAGAAGCTTTGAGGACTCAGCCCAAAAACCATACGAGGATTGGACAACTGGTGAAGAACAGAATTCAGGAGACCTTTTGATTCACTGGTTGCACGAATGTGTGCTGTTCGGCAACTTCATTACCCATGTGAAGTTGTGAATCATAGAGACAGTGCAGAGAGAAACACTAGTGAATGTAGCTACAGAAAAGCAGAGGGTGTTCCTGGGTAAAGACAAGAGTGCATACCGGGAAAGCAGTTGCTACACCACTCCCTGGATCACACCACCTTGGAAGCACTAAAAAATTTTAAAATCCCTAGAATGATCTCTGAAAAATAGCAACACATAAAAGCTTAAAACCTGAGATACTATGGTGCACAGTCAGGTGAGTAGAATCCAACTTTACTATGAAGTTCAAAGTCAAGAAATAGGCTGGGAAAATAAGCAAACAACCACAAAAGAACTGAACTATAAAAAGCTAGTATGTGCACAGAGAAGATCAAGACATAGTATCAAAAATAAGACAACAATAGAAAAATAGCAAAAGGTAAAACTTCAAAGAAAAATGCAAATCAGACACAAGCCCAACATAAATTTCTAGAATATCTAAAGGAAGAGATTAGTGTTAGAGTAAAAATTGGGGAAAGAAATGAAAGTGATGTAAGATTGAGAGTTTGGCCAAAGAGGCAGAAAATATATTGAAGAAAATAAAACCTTAAAACATACACAATTGACCCAACGGTAAAAAGCACAAAAATTCGCTGAAAAAAATGATTGCTTAAAATATTAAAATTGGACAAATGGAATATATTGACTCCATGTAGAATCAAGAAACAATAACATAAACTCAAAAAATGAAGAAAAACAAAGAAGAAAATGAGAAATATCTCATTGGGAAAGAAACTGACTTGGAAAATAGATTCAGGAGATATAAATTCAGAATTATTGTATGATATGAAAGTCATGTTAAAAAAAAGGCCAGACATGATATTTTAGAAATTATAAAGGAAAACTCCCCTCATGTTTTAGATCCAGAGGGTAAAATAAAAACTGGAATTATCCTCTGATCACTTCTTGTAAGAGAAACCAAAATGAAAACTTCCAGAAATATTCTGGACAAAATCCAGAGCAAGGAGGACATATTGTTAAAAACCCGAAAGAAAACATGAAAATATTATGAAGCAACAGTTAGACATCACACAAGTTTTTGCAGTTTCCTCATTAAGGTAGCAACAGGCTTGAATATGATATTCTGGAAAATGGGATTATAACCAAGAATAACCTAGTGAGCAAAACTGAGTATAACCCATCTGGAGGAAAATTATACATTTAATGAAAGAGTGAACTCTCATGCATTAGTGATTAGAAGTCCTGAGCTGAAAAGAAAATTTGAAATGGAGAAACAAGACTCAAGGAAGTATAAAAATGTAAATATGAAAGAGTTAACAATATCAAGCAATACTAATTCCTTTTTGGAAAAATAACACATATAATTCCTAAGGACCTGACCATTATTATGTGAATTATTAAAATATTGTTATTGGAATGGAAAGATTTTTCCCATCCATTAATAGGCCTTTACGACCTGCATGAGTCACATGGAAGCCTGAATCACATGAGTCTAAGGCATATGGAGCTTATGGTGGGAAGAACTTAATCAAAGGGAGGAGGAGAAAGGGGTGAAGAGGGAAGGAGGGAGCAGAGCTGAGAGGAAGTGAGACCTAGCAGACAGATCTGGGAAAGAGAGAGGAAGTAAGCAGCTAGCTATGAGGGAGAGATGGATTGATTTTGCTTACGAGAGTTGGTTTATGGGAAGGTCTGATAATGTGTACAGGCTTCTTGGTTACTATGATGAATGTCTTTGTTACTATGATGGATTGGACTTTTTGGTGTTTAAATAAATGCATTGGTTCTGTTTTCAATGAAAAGAGTCTGTTATATCTCATGATTTAAACCTGTAAATATGCCATCATAATCATAGCTGTGGCTGTGGGTGCCACATGGTGACATAATTATTGCTACGGACAGGATTACAAGATACAAAACCTCTATTTGGAGGCAGGAAGGCTCGAGAACAGAGAACCTGTTTAAAATATGTTTATAAGGAATAACATTGGAACCTGGTAAAGAAATATTCAAGGTATGAAGGATAAGATGGTCTGTATTGACAAGTTACCGTATTAGATATAGAAGCAGAGACAAATTGCTGGAGGAAAAGGTTCAGATGGAACAGAAGTGAGCTGGTTGGCACGAGAATCTTTCTATGCTACAGTGTTCAAACTTTCCTATAGAAGAGCCAGGTAGGAAGTTTCAGGTGGTAGAAGAAAAAACTGTTGTTAATTCAGATCACAAAAAGAAGTGAAAGGGGGCAGAGCCAAGACGGTAGAATGAGAGCAACTACTCACCTAAGCTCTTAGAAAATCTCTTTCAAATACCTCTAAAAAGAGAATCTGTGCAAATTTTGAAGGTGCAGAATCCAATAGGGGACAGACTGTGGCAAATTCACAGATGAGGACAGACTGGAAGATTGACAGGAAGGATGAGTTCCTCGGGGATGAACCCACAGCACATAGCACAGTGCATTCTCCAGCAGCCTGGCCAAGCAGGAAGCCCCAGGGTAGCCTCAGGCAACAGTAGCATGGTAGAAAGGACAGGAGACCAGTGGAGCCGAATGACTGACAGCTGCTGAGCCCCAGGTATCAGCTGCAGCTGCTCCAGAGACTTTCAGCCTGCAGCTTAAACGTCTATAAGTCACCTAATTGATATTCTGGGAGTGATTGGTAAATCCTCTCTCCCACTTCCCTTTGTACCTCAAAAGAACCATAAAATATTTCCCCAGAAAAACCCTGGATCAGTGGGAAGAGCTAAAGGAGCAAACAGTCTCGCAGCAACTGAGGCTAGGAAAATAGCTAAGGGGGGATCCTCTTACTGTTTCAGAGATGAACTATAAGGAGAGAAGTCCTAGAAGGGGTGGAAACTCACACTAGGACCCACGTGTGAGCTGAGTTTGCCTTTGCTCTAGCTTAGCTGAGGAGATCTCGGGTGAACAGAACATGCTTCCCTCATACTTAACAAGCTAGCCCTAGAGTTAAGCCAGGAAATATAAAACAAAAGGAAAAACAAAGGATTCTGCCCACAGCTTTTCCATACCAGCAGCTCAACCACAGATTCTCCAGTTTTAAACTAAAACAACTAGAGGCCACAATATACAAGGCCTCACCACCATGAGTAAGAGCAAAGGAGGAGGAAAGAGACCATAGAATTGTTCTATGGGGACGAGGACCAAAACACCATTACCAAAGAGGTCGGTGTTGAGACTGTATTCCCATCTGAAACTTCAGAAGGGACTATGAACTGCTCACATGAACAGAGAGCACTCCTGGAACAGCTGAAGAAGGAAGTAGAAGAAAAAATGGCCAATGATTTTAAAAGTAGGAAAAAAGAATTCAATGAGGAGAACAGCTCTTTACAAAGGAAAATTGAACAAATGGAAAAGGAAGCACAAAAACCTAACTGGGAAAATTGGACAAGTGAAAAAGGAAGTACAAAAACTTACTGGAAAAATAATTACTTGAAAAGAATAGTTGAACAGATGGAAAAGGAGATGCAAAAGTTGACTGAAGAAAACAATTTGATGAAAATTGGAATTGTGCAAGTAAAAGGTAATAACTCTATGAGACTGCAAGAATCAGTCAAACAAAATCAAAAGATTGAAGAGATAGAAGAAAATGCAAAATATCTAACTGGAAAAAAACTGGCCTGGAAAATAGATCCCTGAGAGAAAATTTAAGAAATATTGGCCTACCAGAAAAACACGATGACAAAATACTCTGGACAATATCTTCCACGAAATTATCAAGGAAAACTGCCTAGAAGTGCTAGATCCAGAGGGCAAAATTATCATTGAAAGAATCCACCGTTCACCTCCTGAAAGGGATAACAAATTAAAAACCCCAAGAAATATTGTTGCAAAATTCCAGAGCTATCAAGTGAAGGAGAAAATACTACATGCAGCCAAAAAGAAACCATTCAAATATCAAAGAGCTACTGTCAGGATCACAGAGGACCTTACAGTTTCTATTAAAAGATCAAAGAAATGGGAATCTTGTATTCTGTGAGGCAAAGGAGCTGGGACTACAAACAAAGATCAATTACCCAGCTAAGTTCAGCATAACATTTCAGGCAAAGAGATGGAAATTCAACAAAATAAGGGACTTCCAGACCTTCCTGACAAAAAAGTCCAGAATTCAGTAGAAAATTAGATCTTCAAAGGCAGGTCTCAAGAGAGGTATAAAAAGGTAAACAGGGGAAAAAAAAAAACTTGTTACTCAATTTGGGCAAACAGTTTACATCCCTATAGAGGAAGATGACACGTGTTAATCTTGAGAATTGTACATCTATTATGAAGTATGAAAGGGATATGCATAGATAGAGAGAATGGGCACAAAGTAAATGATTTAATGATAAAAATTTGATTCAAGTATGTGAAGGGATTGTAACAGGAGATATAAAAAGGAGGAAGCAGAAAATGATAAATTACATCACAGAAAGAGGTGCAAAATTATATTAAAGTAGAGGGAAAGAGGGGAAGGAGAGGAGCATTGCTTGAGACATACTCTCATCTGATTTGGTTCAAGGAGAAAACAATAAATTTAATTAAATATATAAATCTAACTAGCTCTAAAGGCAGTAGGAGAGGAAGGGGGAAGAAAGAGAAGGAAAAGCTAAAGAGGGGGAAGAAGTAGTAAGGGTAAACTGGAGTAAAAGGGAGGAGGCTGAAACAAGGAAATGTAGACTATGGGAGGTGGTGGTTAAAAGTGAAAACTCTATTAAGGATGAGAAGGGAGACTGGAAAACTAAAAGCAGAAATGATGGGAAAGAGGATGGAGGTAAAGGCACAGATTGTGATCCTAACTGTGAATGTGAATGGAATGAACTCTCCCATAAAACAGAGACAGATTGCAGAATAGATTAAAGACCATAGGCCAACAACGTGTTGTTTACAAGAAGCACATTTGAAATGGGGGGATACACACAGTGTAAAGCTAAAAGGTTGGAGTAGAATATATTGTGCTTCAACTGATTTAAGAAAGCAGGGGTAAGAATCCAAACACAGACAAAGCAAAAGCAGAAATAGATCTAATAAAAAGAGATAAGGAAGGAACCTATTTTCTGCTAAAAGGCACCATAAACAATGAATCAATATCATTACTAAACATGTATGTACCATGTGGTATAGCATCCAAAATTTTAAAGCAGAGGTTGGAGGAGTTGCAGGAAGAAATAGAGAGCAAAACTATACTAGTGGGAGACCTCAACCTCCTGCTCTCTGAACTTGATAAATCTAACTTTAAAATAAACAAGAAAGAAGATAAGGAGGTAAATGAAACTCTGGATAATATAGGTTTGATAGATCAATTTTATTTAAAAAAAAAGAAAGAAAGAAACCAAATTACCAATATCAAAAATGAAAGGGGCGAACTCACCTCCAATGAGGAGGAAAATAAAACAATAATTAGAAATTACTTTGCCCAACATTATGACCATAAATCTAACAATCTTAATGAGATGGATGAGTGGTACAAGAAATATAAATTGTCCAGATTAATAGAAGAGGAAGATGAATACTTAAACAACCCCATCTCAGAAAAAAAAAATTGAATAAGCCATCAATGAACTCCCTAGGAAAAAATCTCCAGGGCCAGATGGATTTACAAGCAAATTCTATTAAACATTTAAAGAACAGTTAATTCAATTATTATATAGACCATTTGGGAAAATTGGTGGAGTCCTCCCAAGTTCTTTCTATGATACGAATATAGTTTTGATACCTAAACCAGGAAGAGACAAAACAGAGAAAGAAAATTATAGACCAATCTCTCTAATAAATATAGATGCAAAATATTAAATAAGATTTTATCAATAGGAATATAGCAACTTATCACGAAAATAATACATTATGATCAGGAAGAATTCCTATTAGAAATGCAGGATTGGTTCAATTTTAGGAAAACTATTAGCATTATTGATCATATCAACAACAAAACTAACGGAACCCACATGATTATCTCAATAGATGCAGAAAAAGCTTTTGGCAAAAATACAATATCCATTCCTATTGAAGACATTGGAGAGCATCGAATAAAGGGAACTTTACACAAATAATAAGGAGTATCTACCTAAAACCTCCAGCAAACATTATATGAAATGACATAAGGTAGACGCATTTCCAATAAGATCAGTGGTGAAACAAGGATGTCCATTATCACCACCATTATTCAATATGGTACTAAAAATGCTAGCTATAGCAATTAGACAAGATAAAGAATTTGAAGGAATTAGAAAAGGCAAAAAAGAAATTCAGTTATAATTCTTTGCAGATGATATGATGATTTACTTAGACAATCCCAGAAATTCAAGTAAAAAAAAGTCCTTCAAATAGTAAACAACTTTGGCAAAGTTGCAGGTTCGAAAATAAACCCACACAAATCTTCATTTCTATATACTAGTGTCAAAATACAACAACACAAGACAGAAAGAGAAATCATTTAAAGCTAGGATAGACTCTGTAAAATATTTGGAAGTTTACCTGCCAAAATAAACCCAGGGATTATATGAACACAATTACAAGACACTTTTTGCACAAATAAAGTAAGATCTAAGTAAGTAGAAAATTATGAGTTCCTCACGGGTAGGCCAAACCAATATAATAAAAATGACAATTCTACCTAAATTAATTTACTTACTTAGTTTCATACCAATTAAACTATCAGAAAATTATTTTCCAGAGCTGTAAAAAATAGTGTCAAAATTCATCTGGAAGAAAAATATGTCCAGAATATCAAGGGAACCAATGAAAGGAAATGCTAAGGAAGGTGGCCTAACACTACCAAGATCTCAAATTGTATTATAAAGCAGCAATTATCAAAAAGACTTGGTACTGACAAACAGAAAGTTAGACAAGTGGAATATGTTAGGTACTCAAGATACTGTAGACAATGAATATAACAATCTACTGTTTGATAAAACCAAGAATCCCAGCTTCTGAGATAAGAACTCACTGTACAACAAAAATTGCTGGGAAAACTGGATAACAGTATGGCAGAAACTAGGCATAGATCAATGCCTGACTCCATGCACAAGAATAAAATCCAAATGAGTACATGATTTAGGTATAAAGGAATTGGTGGAGCAAGGAATAGTATATTTATCAGATTTATGGAGAAGGGAAGAATTTTTGACTAAACAAGAGATAGAAAGCATTATGAAGGGCAAAATGGATAATTTTGATTATATTACACTGAAAAGTTTTTGCACAACCTAACCCAATGCAACCAGGACCCAGAGGGATATAGAAAACTTAGAAAGAATTTTTACAGGTAATATTTGTGATAAAGGTCTCGTTTCTAGAATATATAGAGAACTGAGTCAAATGTACCAAAATACAAGTAATTTCCCAATTGGTAAATTGTCAAAGGCTATGAACAGGAAATTTTCAGAGGGAGAAATTAAATGTATCTATAGTCATATGAAGAAATGCTCTAAATCACTTTTGATTAGAGAGATACAAATCAAAATAACTCTGCGGTATCACATTATAGCTATCAGATTGGCAAACATGACAGAACAGAAAGATGATAATTGTTGGAGAGGATGTGGGAGAGTTGGAACACTAATTCATTGTTGGTGGAGTTCTGAGCTGATCCAACCATTCTGGAGAGCAATTTGGAACTATACCCAAAGGACTACAATAAGATGCATACTCTTAGACCCAGAAATATAGCTTCTATGGCTGTATTCTCAAGAGACATTAAAAATAGGAAAAGGTCCCACATGTACAAAAAATTTTATAGTGGCACTCTTTGTGGCTGGAAATCAAAGGGATGTCCATCAATTGGGGAATGACTGGATAAAGTATGGTATATGAATGTAAGGGAATACTCTTGTATTAGATGAAATGATGAAGAGGAAGACTTTAGAGAGATCTGGAAAAACTTATATGAACTGATGCCAAGTGAAAGGTGCAGAGCCAGGAGAAGCTTGTGCAAAGCAACGACCAGTCTGACACATTTTTTTTTCTGGTAGACTTAGGGCCAAATATATTTTTAATGGAATGGGAAGATGTTTTCCATTCATTAATAGGTCTATGTGAGCTGCTTGAGTCATATGGAGGCTTGAGTCTCATGAGTCTAATTCACATGAATCCTGAGGTGGGAGGAGCTTGTCAAAGGGTGAAGCAAGAAAGGTTGGATCAAGAAGAATGGTGCACAGCTGAGAGGAAATGAGACAGACCTGGAAGAGCTGGGAAAGAGAGGGGAAGCAAGCAGCTATCTGTAAGTGAGAGAGGGAGTCATTATACTTAAGGGAATTGGTTTGTGGGAAGGTCTGGTAATTGATAATGTGTATAGATTTCTTGATTAATATGATGGATTTCTTTGTTACTATGACAGATTTGGCTTTTTGGTGTTTGAATAAATATCATGGATCTGATTTCAGTGAAGAGAGTCTGTTATTTCTTTTGATTCAAAATTGGAAATATGCCAGCATATTCATAGCTGCTGCTGTGAGTATCACCTTGGCAGTATATTAGGACAGGACAGTTTAAAAGGAGTCTATATAGACATAGGGAGCAAATGTGAACTGATTATGCTGAGTTTATCTCAAAATAATGAAAGGGTTAGAAAGAAAGCTGCACTGGGAGAAATGAGAGGAATAATTATTTCACGTTTAAGAGGAACATGAAGAAGACTTTTTATACTGAAGAAGGAAATGGTGTAGAAGTAAGTCAGGTAATAATTGAAATTCACTGTCATCAAAACTGGTGCAAAGATGGAAAGACAGATAGATAAAGAGATAGATAGATTCACAAAAATCAATTGGTTATAGAAAATTATCTTAGTCAACATAAGAGTAGGAGAGGAAGGAAGTAAAAGAAAACAATCAGACGATAAAAGGGATAGTGAATTAAAAGAGGAAAAAAGGAAAACACACTTTTGAGAGGAAACAAAGAAAAAGAGAGAAGATAAAGAGAAGAAAATAGAATGAAGGGAAAGGGATTTATTAACCATAACTGTGAAAGGGAATGAGATGAACTCACCCACAAAATGGAAGTGGAACGCAAAACGTATAAGCAACCAGAATCCAATCATATGTTTGTTTGTTTGTTTTACAAGAAATATATTTGATACAAATGTCCAGAAAGTCAAAATATGAGTGTGGAGCAGAATTTATTGTGCTTCAGCTGAAGTAAAAACAAAAACAAAAAAGGCAGGAGTAACAGTCATGACCTTAAAGAAAGCAAAAGTAAAAATAAATCTAATTAAAAGAGATAAATTTCTACTAGAACTGACAGTGAAGCAGTTGGACATGGCGGTGTCTGTGGAGTAGGCGTGGATCTTGTTTGACACCGTGGTGCTGAAGGTCTGGCCAGCACTGCATATCTGCATGGAGAAGAGCTTTGGGGAGGCTACAGCCACAAGAAAGTCTTGTGGCTCAGGGGAGCCATCCACGAGTACTTTGACCAGAATGTTCACTTGGAGCAGGATGAGGAGGAGGATTTCCTGACTGATATCATGAGCACGGAATTTGATACTCTGGTAGAAAATGGAAGCCTGACCCAGGTAATCCAGCAGCTCCAGACAATGTTGAAATACTGCCCGAGTGGTGAGGAACCCTTTCTGAGAGTTCATCACTCAGATGGGCCAGAAGCAATACAGATGTCAAACCCATGGAGGTTTGATAATCGACCAGACCATTGATGACTCAGAGCAGGAGGAAACAATAGATGAGGAAGCTGAGGAAATGGAGGTGATTGACATCAGGGAGACCCTTGCTTTGCCCTGTGTTGCCTAGACTGGTCCATCATCTGCCACTAGTCTGGCCTCCCTTGGGCATGAAGCTGTTGAAAGTGGCTGGACTGTCATCCAGAGGAAAAAGAAGTGAGAGCCTGGTCCATCTCCATTGGCCTGGCCTGGGTCTTCCAGGTATGCACCAGGAGCATCTTCTGAGCCTCTTGCTCTGGCCCATGACATTCCATGCACAGCTATAAAATTGGCTTAGAGCAGCCATGGAGCCCCAGTCTGTGCAGAATCTCTGCTTTAGAGCATTAGGTGCCTGGTGTTGACATTTGCAAGTGTTCTGTGATCTTTGGCAAGTCATCCGCCCTCTTTGGGTTTCCATTTTCTAATTTTTAAAATAGGGACAATAACAGAAGCCCAAAATTCAAGGGATAGACATAGACTCTTCTTCACAGGAGCTGGGGTCGGGGGAGAGGAATGGGGACACGAAGAGATGAAGTGTGCAGTTTTCCCAGTCTTTGTTCACCCCACCCCCACCCTCCAGGACTTTCACCACATAGCGCCTGCTTAGAATTGAGGTCGGACATGAAGAACTGTGTTGTGACGGAACAACAAGATGTCTCCCCTCCCCACCTACCTTCTCTTCCCTCACTTGGCCTCCAGTCTAATCTTGTTCCCTTCCCCTCCCTAATCAACTCTCACCTCAACTAAAGAAAATCAAAATTGCTTCTTCTTTTTCCACTCCGTTCTCCACAGTTACCAAAGCCATCTTCCACAGAGACAGATTTGGCTGTGTCACATCCATACTCAAAGACATTCAGTGACTCCCTCTTCCTGTTAGGATCAACTCCAAGGTGCTCAACGTGGCATTTAAAGACTTCCACAGTACTCCTTTCATCTGTATTTCCAGGCTTATGGACCTGCCAGCCCTTCCCACATTCTTCCCTCAAATTTGGAATCCTCTTCTCCCTTCTTCACATTAGCCTCTCCGTGTGGACCATGAAAGCTGCCTGGTAGACTTAAGGGGATTCCCCTTTCTTGGATGGACAGTTACTGTTCTCAGTAATAATAAAGCAAGTGTGAAGCTTAAAAAGAAAGAGAGATAAGCAGGGAAACTATTTGCTACAACGTTCCATGGATAAAGAACTACTATCAATACTAAAAATATGTGCACCAAATGGTATAATGTTCAAATTCCTAAGTAAAAAACTAAATAAGTTACAGGAGAAAATAGCAAAACAAAGGCAGTGAAGATCTTCAACTTTCTCCTCTGATAAACTGATAAATTTTACCATAAGGTAAATAATTAATAAAGAAAATGAATAGAAAAGTTATATATGACAGACCTGTGGAGAAACTGAAAGGGCATAGAGAGATGTATATCTTTTTCTTCAATTGTACATGTCATCTTCACAAAAATTTGCCATCTATTACAGCATGAAAATCTCATAAAAAACAGGAATGAAAAATACACCCTTTTCAGATCATAACACAATAAAAATTACATTTAGCAAAGGGCCTTGGAATCATAGATGAAAAAGGAATTGTCAATGAAATAAACTAATCCAAAAAATAAGTCAAAGAACAAATACTTAAACACAATCAAGAATTCATTAAGGATAATGACTACAATAAGACAATGTACCAAAATATCTGGCATGCTGTTGTAGCAGCACTTACAGGAAAATGCATATCTAAATGCTTATATCAATAAAAAAGAGCAGATTAATGTATTAAACAATTAAATATAGAAAAATAATAAATTGTAAATCCCTTGTTAAGTACAATAATAAACCTCTTGGAAATCAAAGGAGAGATAAATATAATTGAATGTAAAACACCTACTGAATTAATAAATAAAATTGCACTCTTTTATGAGAAAAACACTAAAAAGATGAATTTTTGGTTAATTTGATTTCTTTACAAAAGAACAGCAAATTACTAATTTTAACACAAAAATATTGAATGCACCACCATTAAAGATGTAATTAAAAGAATTATTAAGAATTCTTTCACCCAAAAATGTTATAATAAAATTGACAATTTAGCTGAAATGAATGAGTATTTACATAAATATAAATTGCCCAGATTAACAAATAAAGAAATAGACTACTTTGTTTTAGAGAAAGAAATTGAACAAACCACAAATGAAATGCTGAAGTAAAGTATTCTGAGGACCATATAGATTTACAAGCAAATTGTGCCAAATATTTTAAGAACATTTAATTCTAGAACTATATAAACTATTTGAAAAAATAAAGGAAAATTTACTTTAATTTATTCTATGAAATAAATATAATTTCTCTACTTAAATCAGGAATAGCAAAAGCAGAGAAAGAAAACTATAAGTCAATTACCTTAATGAATATTAATGAAAAATTTAATAAAATGCTAGAAAGAAGACTATAGTAATCTTTCTCAATAATCATACACTATAGACAAATCAGATTTATACAGGAATACAGAGTTGGTTCACTATTAGGAAACTATGAGCACACATGACTACATTAAAAACAAAAATATTATATGAGTATCTCAATAGATTTATTTTCTTTTACAAAATACAAAAAATAGAACACCAATTTCAATTAAATACACTAGAAAGCATGAGAATAAGTGAAGTTTTCCTTAAAATGATAAGTAATGTCTTTCTAAGCCCTAGAATAAGCATTAGTTGTGATGCTAATAAACTATAAACCTATCAAAGATCAGAGGTGAAGCAAGGATGTCCAATATCACCATTGTTATTCAATATTGTATTAAGGATGCTAGCTATACCAATAAGACAAGACAAATATAAATAAATAAGAACAAGCAATTAAATGATAAAACTATTACTTTAAGCAGAAAATCTCCTTAAAGAATCCAGAGAATCAACCAAAATCCGGTTTAGCAATTAATAAATTCAGCAAAGTTGAAGGATAAAAAATAACCTACATAAATCACCAGCATTTCTGCATAATTGCCAAAAAATTATCTATCAATAAGAGACAGAAATATTTTATCTAATGTAACTGAAGATAACATAAAATAGTTGGTACCCTTCATGACAAGTTTCAATGGTAATTTAAGTGGGAATAACTTTCCCATTCATTAATAGGCTGATGTGACCTGCCTGGATCACATGGAAGCCTGAGTCACATGGAGCCTGTGATCCGAAGAGTTTGCTGAAGGTGTAGAACAGGAAAGGTGGAACAGGAAGCTTAGAACAGGAAGTAGTGAAGCCAGAAGCTGAGATGAAATTGGTCAAAGAGCAATTAGAGCTATGAAAGATTCAGGCAAGGAGGTTACTGGCTAGAATGAGTGAAAGAGTATTTTTGTGATGGTGTTTCAATGAGCCTGCTTGTGATTTGTTTAACGGAGCTGGTTGGTGGGAAGCCTAGCAGAGGGAAGGCTTGGGGATGTTGTTGTTCTCTGTGCTGTTACTGTGTATAGATTTTTGGTGTTATGATATATTCTGCCTTTCCAGTGTCTGAATAAATGTTTTGGTTCTGTCTTCCATGTGGCAAATCGGTGGTATTTCGTGATTCAGGATTGTGCTGGGATATTACATGACCACTGTAGGCACTATGAATATATCATTGGTGCTATAAATGGTGGAATTGTGAAATATCAGACCTCTATTTGGAGACAAAACAGTAGAGGAGAAAGAGGAAAAAATGGATAGTCCAGGGTGGGAAGATGTGCCTTATTCCTCCCTAGCAAGAGAGTGGGCTAAAGGCACAGGGTTTTGTGAAAACTGGGAGCCAAGGTTACAGAAGGGAGAACCCAGAGACTTAGAAAGATGTTTGCAAGGGATACTAATGGAACCAAGGAAAGAAATGGCAGGGTTATGTAGGAGGGCCTGAGCCTTGCTAGCAAGCTATTGAATTATATATAAAAGCAAAGGCAAGTTGGTATAGGAGAAGACTCAGATAGATAGGGAGTTGACTGGTTTGCATGAGAGGCTTTTTATGCTGCAATATTCAAACTCTTCTTTGGAAGAGTAAAATGGGGGATCTCAAGTGGTAGAAAAAACAGTTGAAAGTAAAAAAGTAACAAGAGAAAGGATTCATGGGCAGCTTCTCACACAGAAGCACAACAGAAGAATCAAGGAGGCCATACAGTATTTGGGGAGGTAATTGAGGATGTCACTCGTTAAGAGGTCACAGATATTTTGAGTCAGTTCACCCAAAGAATGGGAGAAGTGTTGGTATCTTGGATAGTAAGAATCGGTGAAAAAGACTTTTCTCATTTGGATATGAGAATTTGCTCAGAAGAGAAGAGTAATTTACTCTTCTCTTCTCCTCATATCATATCAAATTTTCTCATGAGGAGAATATTTACTCTTCTTAACTAGCAGATTCAAAGTCAGAATACATTGACAAGAATTGTTTACTGCTCTATTGAAAGCATGGAGAAGATTTTGAAGAATAGATGACATTCCAATTAATGAACTACATGAAATGTATTGAGAAAAGAGGCTTAATTTTAGTCTGAGCAGGGAGATGAGAACTGCCCCAGCAGATCCTCCTGAAACATTGTGTGAGAGATAATTTTTAAGGATCTCTCAAGAGTGAAGTCTCCTCAAAAAGTTAATTATTTCTTGACCTGTTGAAACATTTGCAATAGGTTTTCCTTGCAGAGAAATATTTTCAACATATTTTGTACTTCCCCAGGCTGCCTACC
>JAQQSK010005762.1:0-14758 GCA_028658325.1 Potorous gilbertii
TATATATATATATGTGGGAAAGTTTCTTCATGGGTTGTGGAAAAATAAGCATACTAATGTACTCTTGGTAGAGCCATGAATTGACCCAGATATTCTGGAAAGCAATTTGGAACTATGCCTCAAAAGGCATACCCTTTGACCCAACAATACTACAAGTCCTGTACCCCAAAGAGGTAAAATAAGGAGGAAAAGAATGCATATGTATAATAACACATATGTATAAAAAATATATATATGGCAGCTCTTTTGTTATAATAAAGAGCCGAAGAGCAAAGGGCATCCCTTAATTGAGGAATGGCTAGACAAATTATACTATGTGAATAAATGAGCTATCATTTTACAGTGAGAATGATGAAATGGAAAGTTTAAGAGAAATCTGAGGAAACTAGTATGGATTGATAGATAGTGAAGTGAGAAGGAAAAAAAAACTTTGAAAGACTTAAGAAGTCTGACCAATGCAGTTACTAATCACAAGTACTGATGAATGATGAGGCATGTAATCTATCTACTGACAGAGAAGTGACAAAACCAATTGGCAATATAAGACATACATTTTCAGAAATGGACAATGTAGGGATTTGTTTTGCTTGTCTATGATATGCATTTTTGTTAGGAGGACTTTGTTTTTCTTTTTTTTTTTTTACTTAAGGGCAATGGGTAAGAGAAAGAAGAGGAATAAGGATAAAAGGGAGAAAAGAAGAAACAAGCATTGTTGAAACAACTTTTTTTTATGCACATAAGAAAATAGAAGGAAGGCCAGAAAGAACCAGAGAAGTAGGACAGCTTTGAAAGTTACATGTTGAGTTTATTGTATATTTAAAACAGAAGGAGACTATACTCTATGTGGGAAATATCCATTTTATTTGTTAAGCTCAGAATAAAAAATAATAAAAAGACAACAGTTAAAAATAAAAGTGTAGAGAGGCAGCTAGGTGGCACACTGGATGGATATAATTTGGACCTGGAATTAGCTAGTAAGGCCTGAATTCAAATCCAACTTACTGGCTATGTCATTTATCTTCTCTCTGCCTTGGTTTCCTCACCTGTAAAATGAGTTAATAATAGCACCTACCTCTCGGGGTTGTTGTGAAGATAAAATGAGAAAAGATTTGTAAAGTGCTTTATAAACCTTAAAGAGCTATATTTATTATTCAGTCACTTTCAGTCATGTCCCACTCTTCATGATTCCATTTGGGGTTTTCATGGCAATGATACTGCACTGATTTGCCATTTCCTTCTCAGATGAGGAAACTGAGGCAAAAGCAGGGTTAAGTGACTTTAGAGTCTGAGACTAGATTTGAACTCTGGATGATGAGTCAGCCTGACTCTGGGCCTGGCACTCTATCCACTGTACCACCTAGCTTGCCTAAAATTCTACATAAGTGCTAACTATTATTAGTTAAAAAAAAGTTTCTTTCTAAAATGGAGTTTAAAATATTTGTACTTTTCCACCTGGTTGCTGTAATAAAATTTATTGTAAATGTTAGAGTGCTGTATCAACTTACTAGTGAAAGAGAAGTAAGCAAAGGGTCAAGAAAACAGGATTTTTTAATAAGTTGCTCTACCTGAAATATCCATTCAGAAGTATTTATCAGACGCATACGTGGAGTGGGGCTACCATGGTATCCAGAGAGAGGAGACAGGTGTTTTAAGTAAAGGGGAGCTCCCTCTCATCATAGTACAACGACTGGCTCATTATTGGAGCTTTCTGCTACTCTATCACTCTCCAGTTTCCCACAGAATCATCTTTCTTGCCCACCACTGTCATCTGCGCCAGTGCTGGCAATAACCTTTTCCCCTCTCAGTTGAAAGAATACCTAACTATGGCCCCAGTGCCTACTGTAGGGCAGGTCACTTTGCTCCTATCATTTGTAAAATTCTGTAAAAGGAAAGTATTGGCCTGTATGACCTCTATGGTCCCCATTGACTCAAAGATACCATGATTTGCAATGATTCTCTCCCATCTATATGTTCATATTTAGAATGTGTAATATATGTATATATACAATATTATGTGTATATGCATGTGTATACATACGTGCATGCATACATACATATGATAGGGCAATAGAATATTGGAAGTAGTGTAACAAGGCTAGATTTCATGTCTCAGTTCTTTCACTTTACTAACTGAGATTGTAACCTAAGCCTCACCTCCCTTCTCTATTAATGTATTTGTATTACCTACTTCAGGGGCAGCTAACTGGTGCAGCAAATATAGTGCAGTGCCTGGAGTCTGAAAAACTCATCTTCCTGAGTTCAAATCTGGCCTCAGACACTTTCTAGTTGTGTGATTCTGGGCAAGTCACTTAACCCTATTTGCCTCAGTTTCCTTATCTGTAAAATGAGCTAGAGAAAGAAATGGCAAACTATTAGTGGTGGTTGTCCATTCTCGAAGAGGACCAAAATGACATCACCATGATGAAGTAAAATTTCAGTGTGTCTGACTGTGGCTGATCAGACCAATATGAGCTCAGAATGCTTTACCACAGGTTGGGCACAGATAGTCTGTGTGAATATTTGGGGTGGATATTCTAAATTTGTGCATCCTACTTTTACTTTGTGCTCTCTCAATTATGCTTTGTTCATAGAGCACAGCACCCTTTCTGATGTGGGCACATCACGCTGAGCAATCCTGTGCCAGTGCCTCCCATGTTGCACAGTCAAATTCAAAGTTCTTGAGAGTGTCCTTGTATCACTTCTTCTGACCACCATGTGATCGCCTGCCCTATATGAGTTCTCCATAAAATAGTCTTTTTGGCAAGCATATATTTTGCCAGCCCATCAGAGTTGCACTCTCTGAAGCATAGTTTGAATGCTTGGCAGTTCAGCTCGAGCAAGGACTTCAATATTTGGTACCTTATCCTGCCAGGTGATCCTCAGAATCTTCTTAAGACAGTTCAGTTTCCTGGCATGGTGCTGGTAGACAGTCCATGTTTCACTGGCATACAGCAATGAGGTCAGCACAACAGCTCTGTAGACCTTCAGTGTGGTAGTCAGTCTAATACCTCTTCTCTCCCAAACTTCTCTTTGGAGACTCCCAAACACGGAGCCAGCTCTGGCAATGCATGTGTCAACCTCATTGTCAATGTGTACATCCCTGGAAAGTACACTGCCAAGGTAAGTGAACTTATCCACAGCATTCAAAACTTCTTCATTTGTTGTAACCAATGGTTTCACATATGGATGGGGTGGTGGCGGCTGATGGAGCACCTGTTTTCTTGGTGTTAATTATTAGGCCAAAATTAGCACAGGCAGTAGAGAACTGATCCATACTTTGTTGCATCTCAGCTTCAGAGGCTGCATTGAGTGCACAATCATCTGCAAACAGAAAATCATGCACCAACACCCCCTCCACTTTGGTCTTGGCTTGTAGCCTTTTCAAATTGAAGAACTTACCATCAGTACAGTAGCTGACCTTGATGCCGTGTTCATCCTCATTGAAATCATATGTCAACATGGCTGAAAACATAATGCCAAAAAGCATGGGAGCAAGTACATAGCCCTGTTTCACTCCACTGCTGACTGGGAAGGCACGAGAGCATTGTCCACTATCCAGAACCCAGGCAAACATGCCATCATGAAGTTGATGTACAATACTGATGAACTTCTCTGGGCAACCAAATTTTGACATAATTTTCCATAAGCCCTCATACAGACCTCTGTTCTGCTCTTGGCATTTCTCCTGAAGCTGTTGGGCAGCAAATGCCATATGGACTGTTCCTTGGCCCTTTCTGAAGCCACACTGCCTCTCAGGTATATGACCATCTTCCAGGTGAAGGATCAGCCTTTTAAGGAGGACTAGCAAAAATCTTTTCAGCAATGCCTAAGAGAGAGACTCCCCTGTGATTGTTGCAGGACAACCTATTCTCTTTACCTTTATAGAGATGGACAATGGAGGCATCCTTGAACTCCTGGGGGATAAAGCTCCTCTTGCAATATAACCAAGGAAAATTTCAGTCAGCTTTTGTATGAGCAGTGGTCCCCCTACCTTGTAAATCTCAGCTGGAATAGAATGAGCACCAAGTGCTTTGCCACATGAAAGGAGCCTAATGGCCCTCAAAACCTTTTCTTCAGTTGGAAGTTCAGTTCAGGAGGGATCGACTTCAACCTGAGTCGATGGCCTCAGCATTGATTGATGATGGTCTGTTGGGAACACTGTGGAAGTATTCAACCCATCTTTCTAGGATCATGTCCTTATCACTAATCAATGTGACTCTGTCAGAGTGTGCCATAGGTTTTTGGTCCATATATAGCTTTCAGGGAATCATAAAAGTGCTTTGGATAAAGGACTACATACATTACTACTTCTATTAGTATTTTTTCTTTTTTGCTCATTCACACATGTAAGAAGTGAGAAGCAAATTGTCAAAAGTTGCATATATATACCACTTCATTTGTATATTTTGACCTCAGTGCTAAAGCTCACTACAAAAGGATTATCCTGACAAAATCAGACTAGTTTACTCCTTCTGTGATCTTGTTTCAAATTCTCTCTTATTTGCAAGACCCCTTCCAGTTCACCACATTCTTTTGGTACTGAGCAGAGACATAAATGGTTACTTTAATTTCAGTGATATGACAAGGTTTTTTATGATTTTAAGTTTAGTATTCCATTTTATATAGTATCACATAGTTAATCATTAGTAGTTACAAATAATACATCTTTTCTTTGCCTTTTTTCTCATAGCATTTTGAAATAAATTGTTTACAAAATAACTATTGATATTTTCTTTTTATTGTGTTACCGGCAAATTTTTAAAGAGCACTGAATATCATAATATATATTCATATCTCTTTTTTACCCTTATGCTATTTTCTTTATACTTGCTTTTTTTCTGAACATACATTTTCTAGAAGCTTGCAAGTATATGAAAAGTATTCAGTAAAATTTAGGTGCAATAGGGTTACTGTGATAAAACATAATTTTAAAAATGCTAACACAAAATCATTTCCTATTGAAAACAAAGTTATTAATTGCGCATGATGAGTAGTCTGTGAGGCACAACTTTCCATTTTATTCATGAGACAAGTGCATAGTGAATCTTTAATTCTCAAAACACGAAGCAAATGATCCTCTTAATTTAAACAACTTTGACTTATATGTGTTAGAAGTAGGAATTCCCTCCACCTAGTAGGTCAACTTGATTATAACTTAGGGTTTTAGAGATCTGTCAGAGGTTCAATGAGATGAAATAACTTGTGTAATCATACAGTAAGGGTCAAAGAGAAAGATGTAAAACCTTTTTTCTCTCTAAATTCATCCATCCCATAGATTCCAAGGTGATGTAAAGGATGGGGGATATAACCTCTCTACCCAACTCAATTGATATGATCACAGAATGTACTCGCAGTGAATACGGTTTTGATAAAACAATGGACTTTATAATAACTTGGGGAGGTTTGGATACAGTTCCTTAATTGAACCAGAAGTTTCAGTGTCAATGAACAAGTGAATCAGCCACACACCCCTGGGCTTCAAATAGCTAAGAACTAGATGACACTGGGAAACTAGAGGGTCAAGCAGATAGAACCTGACCTGGAGGCTAGATGATTTCTTTTCCAGAATTCAAATCCAACCTCAGATACTTAGTAGCTGGGCTACCCTGGGCAAGTCACTTAACCCTGTTTGCCTCAGTTTCCTCATCTGTCAAATGAGCTAGAGAAGGAAATGGCAAACCACTCCAGTATCATTGCAAGAAATCCCCAAAGGGGTCATGAAGAATTGGACCAGAAAAACAACTAAACAACAAAAGAGACTGGAGATACCCAAAGCAGTCAAAGAGAAAATCAATTTTAATATCAGTTGGAGCAACCCATGGGCTGTATTGAGCTCTTAGAAGGACCGTAAAATAAACCAACAAAAATCCATGGCTCCCAAGCAATTAGACAACGTTTGTCACCCTCCTCTAAAGCTTTGTAAAGGAGGTGAATCTGGAAGGTTTTTCAGGCCCCGGGGCAGCCCTAAAGTACTGTATGTTGAATATCTTCTTTGTTGTTTCCAAGCTTAGGCTTTAAATGAGACTTAGACTTAGTGAAGTCTTAGCTGAATAAAGTCACTCACCTCTACAACATCTAATTTGGAATAAAGATGCAGAAGTTTGGTAAAGAGAGGAGTGACAGTAATTGGTCCCATCTCAAAATGTTTATCTCCAATTACCACGTCTGTCTGCTAAATGTTAAGTTTAGGTTTTTTTGATGGAAACCTTTGTTATAATATAAACCAGAAAGAAACAAGTTTCCTGGCAAACAGAAATTTAGGTCTGAGAATCACCTGGTTAAGACTTAAGAGAGTGATATATATGTTTGTTTGGCATCTTAAAAGACTTAAATTTGACAAAGGAAAAATACTGCCCTTCTTGTCAAAATAGTTATAATATGAAACATATGAAAAATAATTTGGATTTTAACACTGTTCTTCAGTAGCTGCTTCTAGGGCCCCTCCAAGGATTTTCTCTTTAATTATTTTATATCCTGAGTGTTTTGTTTTTAGGTTCAACTTGGATTAACTATGCTAATAGAAGTGAAAAACAGGTTCGTGGGTAATTCAACAATATAGCGATGAGATGACTCCCCCCCAAATCATTTTGATCTCGTCTTACAGTGAATTATGTAATTGGTGGGGTCAACAAAATTATCTTTAATTTCATTCAATAAACATTCATTAATTGCTATGTGTCAGGCATTGTGGTAGGTGCTAGAGATGAAAAGTCAAATTAAAAAAACTTATTTTAAATGCCAATTAAAAGTAATTGCAGGGGGAAGCAATTTATTTTGTTTTTAAACTTATTAAAATTAGTTTTCACTTCTGCACACACCAATTAATAGTAGAACTCAAAGAGATGGAAAGAACACTGGACTAAGAATCAGGAGACTGTATCCTGGTTCTATTACTAATTAATGGCCTCAGTTTCCTCATCTGCAAAAATGAAGAAGGTTAGACAAGAAAATTTAAAAAATCCTTTCTAACTCTAAGAATCTTTGATTCTATAATTGAACTTTGGAGAAAAGAAATGATCCATGAATCATTAATTGAACACTTAATGTATTTTCTTTCTTCAAAACAGTTATCCCTTGTGCCATTAATATTAGTTAACATCAACCACTATATCTTTGTTTTTGCACAGATTAATGCTTATTTTTTCTATTTACTTAAAAGAAGATATTCAGTCACAGAATACTGAAACTAGAAGGGGCCTCAAAAATTATGTAGTCCAGTATCCCCCTTTCACAAATGAGAAAACTAAAACTGAATATAAAAGTGACCTGTTCAAGGACCTACATAGGTATGTGGTTACAGTGGCAACTTGTTAGATCATTGTTTTTCCTACTTATTCTGGTTAAATATATTACTATGATTTTAGGTGATAAATCAGCTAAATTGGCTCATGAGTCACAAATTGGTTTATGATTTAGAATCACTACCATTAAATATGCCTGTGTTTGTAGAGATGGTTTTATTTTTTTAGAGCTCTTCAAGTCCCATGAAAATAATTATAATTTTCTTATAATAATTTTTGTAGGTAACTTTTACAGTTTGGTTTCAGTTAATTCAAATAGTGAACTCCCCTGAAGTACTCACAATATTTGTATTTACATTGTATGTTTATTTCCACTGGGCTGGAACCAATTACCCTATTTTACATAATTATAACTTAGAATATTGCAAATTCAAATACATGGGACCTCTTCAGGGGATTCATTTATTCACACTAATTGAGACCTAGCTATATCAATGAAATCATAGGTATCTTTGAAAATAGATATATAGGAAACACCTGAACATCTTTATGTGCAGTCATGTAGAATGACAACTAATTAATGGTAATTATCAACATCATATTTTTACAGAAATGAAGATATGAGATAGACAAATGATATGCTTGGATTTACAGCAGCAGGAACAAGGAGTGATAGCTGGTTTCTTCCTTCCTTCCTTTCTTCCTTCCTTCTTTCCTTCCTTCCTTTTAAATTATAGTAACTAGTGTATTGGTAATTTTGACTAAGCAGAACAACTCAAAACTCATGGTTCTCAATCCTTGAAAGTAAGATTCACCATTATATGGCCAATGAGGAATATAAGCATCAGGAAATAAGTTGGCCCCTCAACGTTGCACATTATTTATGAAGTTGATTGGATTTTATGGGACAAAGTAAATTGTTTTCTTCATAAGAATTTGTTTAATTGCATGTTTGATTATGATATGGGGGAATTATAGGACAAAAAAAGAGACTCAAGTGTGTTGTAGTTTTAGACAATTATACTTGGAGTTAGAATCCAGGGTTCACATCCTGCCAATAGACATTATTTGGTCTTTGAAAAATCATGTAACCTTCTGAACTTCAATTTCCTCATCAATAAAATAGGCATAATAATATCTTAAGTTATCTGCCTCACAGGGTTGTTATGAGGTTTAAGTGAGATAATGTATACGAAACATTTTGTATACTTTATAGCATTACATAACTATACAATACTATCTAGAAAAGAGTAGAGGAATTGTGAAGGGAATATAGAAACCTATGAAATAAAGTATCGTTGAAGTGTTAAAGTGTCGGGCTATGAACTTGTATATTTTTATTAAGATTGAGAGTCTAGGAACCTGAGTCCCGCTACTCATTTTGGCAGTAACTGTGAAAAAATGTGACAGTCAACATTTACTACAGGTCAAACTTCTTACTGTTCCTCATTTAAATAAGGTACTCCATCTCCTACCTCTGTATGATTACATAGGCTGTCTCTTTTCCTGTCATCCCCCACAAACCCCACACCATATCCATGCCTAGTAGGTAAGAGTGGTGTTCTATGCTCCTACCTCAGTAATTGAGCCTGGACTCCTTAAATGAAACAATCACCCACATGACCAAATATGAAATAATTAATAAGATGATAGATACCTTTGTCAGATGAGACCACTTCTGTTCAGTCAATCTGTCAATCAATTAGGGGCATTAGACTATGTTCCAAGAAGTCTTTGATCAGTTTAGAAAAAGTGAAAACCGTTAGATGAAATGAAGGGCTACAACATGGGAAATATATTGGGATTAGTGAAAATAGGCAGTCTCATATGTATAAAAACAAAAATATGGTGGTTGATGTTAACTAATATTAATATTAATGGCACAAAGGATAACTGTTTTGAAGAAAGAAAATACATTGAATGTTCAAAAGCTTTTGTATGAGAATAAGTTATTTCAGAACAGGCCATTCAGATGCCTGACTGCCTAGAAGAGAAAACAATTTTATTGACGACTCTCAGAGAGATTTACTTGGGGAAAGAAGAAAACCTCTTCCCTCTTTAATGACAAGAAGACTGTAAACTTCCAAGTGTTGGAGGATTTGGACTTCTCATTTGCTATTCTAGCAGTTTCCCCAGAACAGCTGATAGTAGACTCATATCTGCAACTGAGGACAAACTAGATCCATGGAAGAAAGGCATCTTCAGATCTCTATGAAGATGCCAGAAGAAAGCTATATTATGGCTAAGGATGACTTTATGAGGCCCCTATGAGGGGAGAAAAAGACTTGGCAACCAGAAGCTGTGTTATCTCCTGCCATAGTATATGTTCAAAGCTTGTGCTTACTTTCCCCTGAATTCTGTATGTACTTGTTGAGAAGTATCACAGTGGTTTGAGGAATATTTTGGACCAATTGTTCTTACTATACCAGCTTAGTTAATTGTCTTCTCTAAAAGTTAATTGTCAGCCCAAGTGATGTAAACTATTATTCGGTGGGGCTTAAAGCACACGAGGGGGCTCATGATGAACAGTACCAGACCACTACTCTTCCCAGTCCCCCAGGGTCCCCTAGAATTCTGGGAGGACAAGTATTGGTTCCAATCCCCTAATGTGCATGAAGATTTGGGATGGTTGTCTCAGGGCATTTGCTATAACTGCAATACACTCCCTCATCACCTCTGCCTCTTAAATCCTCAGTTTCATTCAAGACTCAGCTTAAATACTACCTTCTACAGGAAACTTTTCCTGATACCCTGTCACTAGGGCCTTCTTCCCACTCCCTGTTATATTGTATCTATTTTAAATACATCTATACATGTAGATGTTATCTTAGTCAATAAGTATTTATTAAGAGTTTACTATGTACTACCAGGCACTGTGCATAGGGCTGGGGAGAAAAAAAGAGACAAAATATAAAAATGAAGTCCTCAATTAGGAGATCTTAAACCTTCTTGAGTTTCAGTGTCCTAGTTTATAAAATATTGGGTTGGGTGATCACTTAAGATCCTTTCCAGCTCTGAAATTGTATTTGTGTTGACTTTTAGGTTTATATTAGGTACATTTTATAATTACAGTAACCAGTGATTAGTCAGCAATGTTATTTACTAACATGGAACTCAGCAAATGAAAGTGACTCACAGAAAGTTGAACTTTGAACACATCCCCAAAATGATCAAAAGGATTTCAGTACTGATCTGATTCTTTACCACAAGTTGCACTATTTAGTGTTCATTGAAAATACACATCTGGAATAGCAAATTTGGAAGAAAAATAAACTCTCTTGAGAGATTCTTTTTACCAGTTATGTAGCGAAATGACATTTTTTTCCTTCATCCATTCTTTGCATGCATCCTCTGCTTGAGCAAACCAGAAAGGGGGTTCTGGCTATATCGTGTTTTAAAGGAAACTGTGGTCTTCACATCATCAGTTCAAGTTTTAAGACTCCTACCACATGAGAGTGTAAGGCTTGCATTTGTATAAATCAGATTTTTAAAGCTGTAGGGGGGAAAACCCATGAGGCTTTCTTAAGATTTCCTTTATTAAGTAGAATTAAGGAAAAGGAACTGAAGTAACCTTGAGAAATGGGAGTGAAGATTGGGAAAGGCAGGAAGTTCTTTTGTCCCTTTTCTTCCCCTTAAGGTGTAGAAAAACAGATGCCTCCATTGGTTGTCCAGGTCTCTGAGAAAACATCAATAGCTTTAATGTGTGTGGGGGGCGGGGAGGGGGGCGCTATACCTGATCCATTGCCTTACCCCCAGAGAAAATTATCAGCAGCAGCCTGCAGACTGTGTACTGGGATGTGCCAGCAGGCAGGTAGGGTTTTGTTTGTCTTTCTTCTAGGTTTCCAACATTCAGAGGTATTTCTGATATGATAGAAAGATGTAGTATAGTGTATTTACATGCAACCTAGCTCCCTTTCTAGACTATGTTGGCATTACAAAACTGTGGAAGCTGCAACAAACCACAATAACTAATTCGGTAAGTCAGGGGACATTCTTTGTGGAAGGATTCTGGGCAGGTGGTCTAGGGTTTTGTTGATTCCTCCGGATCAATTTTTCCCTTTTTCAGTCTTTTTTTTTAAGCTTAGGGGTAGAAAGGGGTGACACGGGAGGTGTGACACCTAGAGTGAATCTAGGGAAGCTTGGAGTAGTTCCTGGATTTAGGGTTAAGTTTCTAGGAAGGCAGAGGGCATACCTTCAGTCCTTTATCATGATCCAATCACATCTTGGGGCAAACTCTACGGGAGGTAAGGTATTAGGTAAGCAACCCAGGCATCCAGGGTGTGTTCGATGTCAGAGCCTTGCAGAGAGGAGTAGGGAGGGAAAGAGGACTGGGGTGGGAGGGGGAGAGAGAGAGAGAGAGAGAGACAGACACTCAGAGAGGAGTGGGCATTGAGGGGGTTGGGGTGAGGAGGGAGAAGGATACCCTGCACCCACAGCAAGAAGAGACAAAGCTTGACCTCTCACTGTGTCTTGTCTTGCAGTTGCTGAATTTATGTGATTCGGTGAAGGAGGATGCACTGAAGGTGATTTCAGCCTTTAACATCCCTCACAGCTCCATCCACGCCCCGATTGCTGGTATTCCCAATCCCAGAGCAGCCTGGGCATTTTACCCTCCACCCCAGCCTCAAGAGCAGCCCAAGTCGGCCGGGGAAGAAACGGGCCCCCAGCGACTCAAATTTGGGGCCAAGTTATAAACGTGTTGTTCTCGGTGTTGTGTTTGCAGTCTCCACGGTGGTTCATTTCACAGAATCAGGAAGTTCACCCTTGATGTGTGCCAGGAAAACTATCCCATTTAGGTCCATGCTTGACCACTTGGCCCCTGCTGAAAAAGAAAGGGCACAAACTTGGGCCAGGCAATGAAAGCATGTGGCCATGGGTCTTTGACCATAGTTGTCTATCAACGGGGTCAGGGAGGCCAAGGCAGGAAAGAAGCACGAGTCTGATTGCAGCTGGGTCTGGACTGGAGTCGCAAGGGTGTGAGAAGAGTGAGTTTGGGCAGAGTAGGGGTAAGGGTAGAAAGTGCTATACCGGAAAGGACTTCCAGTTTTGTCTTTGCTGGAGAGCTCACACTACTATCCAAGCCACTCGGTCTCACTGACTACCCAGGGATCACCCAAAGCCAGGAGTTAAGCTCCTCCCTCTGGCTTTTGCAGGTTTGAATCCGAAGACATTCTGTCCTTAAGGACGGGAATCTCGCTGGAAAGAGAAAGTCAGATTCTGAGGGATTCCAGGAAAGCTGATAAAATGTAAACAAACCCATCGAACTCCCCTCTCTTCCCAGCCGGTACCCCAGCTAGCCTAGGCAGTTAGCTGTTTCAATGAGTCAGACCCATTTAGCTTCTTAAAGGAAATGCCCGGGAGATGACAGACTGATAATACCTTTCGGAATTTTACTCAGAGAAGATCTCAAAGCAAATGCTCTGGAGGAGTCCGAGAAAAACCAGACCGGTCCTCATAACTATTTACCAACCAATGCAAACAACTTCAGAAAAGGATAGAGGTGTAGGGGTGGGGGAGGCAGTATTTAGAAACACATTTTAAATCATTTTTATCATATAACGTTTTTAATCTATCGAGTAGAAAAATATGTAGAAAGTTTAATAAAGAAATAAAAACAAAGGGAACAGTGTTCTTTGTCTCTTTAGAAGTCAAAGTAGAGAATAGAGGTCGACGTTTATTATGATTTAATCTAAAAAGAGCATCAAAATTGAATTGGGATCCTGAAACACAAGGACATTTGCACTCAAAAATCCTAGTACGAGGACTGTGACTTTTTTTTACTTCACTGACAAAATATCCACCTTCTACCCTTTATGCCATGTGCTCCCACGTCCTCAACAACCAAACCAAACAAACAAAACGGGAGTAGACAAAGCTTGTCTGAGTAAAATCATTTTGAGGGACCTTCCAAGTTCCCAAGTTCCGGGGTCAAGAAGAAAAGAAACCAATGCTTTTCTTAGATTTTTTCCACCTGAGGGCTCCCCCTCCTCGCCCCCTGAAAGTTTCTGGGGAAGAAACCTTTACAGTCAGAAATTATAGTCCAACTGGGGTAATAAACCCTAGAATTCCAGCAAAAAGAAAGGGGGCAGGGATGGAGGAAAGAATAAGACCTAGAGCTCTGTCGTCACCTCGGAGGGGACATGCAGGAAGAGCTTTGTTTGTGAATCAGTAGTTCCACGGGAGTTACTGAAGTTATGCCCGCAAGCATCACTGTAACAGTAACATTCGGTGTTACCAAAGTTGTAGATCTTCCTTTGATTACATCCAAATCAGGGTGGAACATGTATTCGAACTACTCCAGATTTTTCCAAATGATTGTTTGAACGGTGGGATTTTGGGGAGCAAGGTTATTTCATTGTAAAAAGCAATATTTGTATTTTTGCGAAATTCTTCCCCACCCCCATTTCTTTGTCACTATTCACTGTCTTTCATCGACAAGTTGCCTGCCCCCCGGGTGCACCTGGTTTATTTCTCTGACAATTCCTCCGTGCAGCGAGCTTTCCGGTTTTCTGACACCCACTTCTAATGAAATGCGTGATGTTTTTCTTTGCAACCTAACCACTGTGCAAATGGAGCGGTTTTACGTACTCCTCTTCTAAATGGAGACTACAGAAACCCCAGTATTGCCTTTTTTTGGGGAAGTTTGCTTTTTTCTCTACCTCACCCCGCCTTCTTGTTTTCCATGTAACTATCCCCTTTTAAATAGAGCAAAGATTTCACTACACATAAAATAGTTTGCTAGCTACAGAGTTTTGGTTTTTATAACTAGATTCAAACAACTTCTTTCTCTTCCCACCATTTTGTTCATTTTCTTTCACTTTTTTCTTCTTTTCCTTTTTTTCTCCATGTCTGTCTGTCTGTCTCATCTCCTCTCTCCCTCTCCCTCACCCTCTCTCTCTCTCTCTCTCTCTCCCCCCCCCCCCCAACAGAGAATCGCCCAATTAACTTTTTTCCTCTGTTAGGGAATGACTGTGGAGATTTCATTGCAGTGCTAAGGCATTTCCATCCATTCAGTTTTATCCTTGGCCACTCTTCCAAATCACTGTTAGTCTGTAGGTAGGAGCAGTTGTAAAGGCTCCAGGAGCTTTGTCAGAGATGTGTGGGAGTGATGAGTCGTTACAACTGAATATTTTGCCTTTGCCTCCAAACTCACTACTCTGATGAAATCCTTCAAAAGTTCCCTTCATTCAATTTCATTTTCCTTTTCTCTCCTTTGCATTTTTTTTTTGCCAGATTTGCTCTAGTATATACTTTTATTTTGCTGTGTCATGATGACATTATAGTCTCCAAAGTAAATATATGTGTGCGTGGGTATAAATATACGTGTATATGTATATGTGTGTGTACACACATATATTTAAATCGGATTTTGAAACCAGGAAAATGACTTCCCTATTCTTCCACCTTTCTTAGATTTTGGAAGATATTTTACCTTAAGATTATTAGCAGTATCATTCTCACCACCGTCCCCTTCCTTCTCTCCCTCCCTAGTCCCTTCCTCCCCACCGCCCCCCCCC
>JAQQSK010005763.1:0-14757 GCA_028658325.1 Potorous gilbertii
AAGCAGCTAGAAAGAAACAATTCCAGTACTGTGGAAATACAATCAGGATAACACAAGATCTAGCAGCTTCTACATTAAGGGATCGAAGGGCGTGGAATAAGATATTCCAGAAGTCAAAAGAACTAGGTCTAATATTTCTAATTTGGTATCTACTTTGGGATGTTTAATTTTTTCTTTGTTGAGCTTTTTCATCTGCATGCCCAAGTTATTGATCTCTTTCTCTATTTTATTCATGTAGGCACTCAAAAATATAAAGTGTCCCATAAGAACTGTTTTTGCAGTATCCTATAAAATTTGGTAGGTTGTCTCACTATTTTCATTCTCTTGAATGTTGTTGATTGTTTCTATAATTTATTGGTTAATCCACTCATTTTTTATGATATATTGTTTAGTTTCCAGTTAGTTTTTGGTTTATGTTTCCATTGCCTTTGATTACAGATAAGTTTTACTGCATTATGATCTGGGAAGGATTTATTGACTATCTCTGCCTGTCTGCATTTTATTCTGAGGTTTTTATGCCCTCACACATGGTCAGTTTTTGTATATGTCCCATGTACCACTGAGAAAAAAGGCATATTCCTTTTTATTCCCAATTTTCTCCAGAGATCTATCACATCTACGTTATCCAGAGTTCTTTCACCTCCTTAACTTATTTCTTGTTAATTTTGAGGGTAGATCTATCAAGTTCGTAGTCGGGGAGGTTGAGGCCCCCCACTAATATAGTTTTGCTGTATATTTCTTCCTCTCACTCCTTTAACTTCTCCTCTAAGACTTTGGATGCTATATCACCTGGAGCATATATGTTTACTCATGAAATTGTTTCATTTTCTATGGTGCTTTTTAGCAGGATATAGTTTTCTTTTTGATGTCTTTTGACTGCATTTATTTCTGTTTTTGCTTTGTCTGAGATTAAGTTTGTTACCCCTGGTTTTTTTTACATCAGTTGAAGAATTATAAATTCTTTCAACATTTTACCTTTACCCAGAGTGTATCTCCCCTTTTCAAATATGTTTCTTATAAACATATTGTTGGATTATGGTTTTTAATCCATTCTGCTATCTGTCTCCATTTTATGAAAGAGTTCATCCCATTCACATTCAGGGTTATAATTACTATTTGTATCTTTCCTTCCCTTGTTTATGCTTTCCCTTATTTATGCTTTTAGTTCTCCCTCCTCCCTTCCCTTCAGTCTTCCCTCCTTTCTTCAATCCCCTCTCTCTATTAATCCCCTTTTCCCTTACTACTTCTTCCCTCCCTTTTCGTCTCCTCTCCCTTTTCTTTCCCCTTCTTCTCCTATTACTTATCAGCTAATTATATTTCTGTACTTAACTGAGTTTGTTGTACTCTCCTTGAATCCAACCAGATGAGAATGTCCCTCAAAAAATATTCATCTTCTTCCCATCTTTCCCTCTTCCATAATATATATATATATATATATATATATATATATATATATATATATATATATATATTTGTGCCTCTTCCTGTGATGGAATTTATTATTTTTTCTGCCTTCTCCCTTTCACATCTCCCATTACAATCCTTTTGCACCTTAAACCACATTTGTTATCATGACATTATTTAATTTTTACCCACTTCCCTCCATCAATGAATATCCCTTTTACATTTCATAACAAATATATAATTCTCAAGATTACCAAGTATCACCTTACTTTATAGGGATATAAACAGTTTGCCCATATTACATAACAAATTTTTTCCCCTCTTTTTTTCCCCTCTTTACCTTTTTCTGCCTCTCTTGAGACCTGCATTTAAAGATTGAATTTCCTATTGAGTCCATTCTTTTTATCAAAAAGGTCTGGAAATCCTTTATTTCATTGAATGTCCATCTTCTTGCCTGAAGTATTGTGCTCAACATTGCTGGGTAATTAATCCTTGATTGTATTCCTAATTTCTTTGCCTTATACAATATCATATTCCAATTCCTTCAATCTTTTATTATAGAAGTTGCAAGGCCTTTTGTGATCCTGACCATAGCTCCTCGAGATTTGAACTGGATTTTTTTTTTCTGGCTGCCTAAAGTATTTTCTGCTTCAGTTGATAGTTCTGGAATTTGACAACGAAATTCCTTGGTGTTTTTATTTTAGCGTCCCTTTCAGGAGGTGAACGGTGGATTCTTTCAATGACTATTTTGCCATCTGGTTCTAGGACTTCTGAGCAATTTTCCTTCATGTTTCTTGGATGATATTGTCAGGTTCTCTTTTACATCATGACTTTCTGGTAGACCAATAATCCTTAGCTTTTCTCTCCTGAATCTATTTTCCGTGTCAGTTTTTCCAATGAGATATTTTACATTTTCTTCTACTTTTTCCTTCTTTATATTTTGTTTGACTGATTCTTGATGTCTCATGGAGTTATTACCTTCTACTTCCCCGATTCTATTTTTTTCAAATTGTTTGCTTCACTCAACTTTTGCGTATCCCTTTACATCTGTCCAATTTTTCCTTTTTAAGGAGTTATTTTCGCCAGTTAGATTTGTACTTCCTTTTCCATTTATCCAATTTTCCTTTTTTAAGGAGCTTTTCTCTTCAGTAAATTTTTCATTCATATTTTTAAAATCACTGGCCAGTTTTTCTTCTATTTCTCTAATTTGGATTTTAAAATCCTTCCAGAGTTCTTTTAAGAAGACTTTCTGTGCTTCCTACAAGTGCACATTCCCTTCTGAAGTTTCAGATGTAAGTAGAGTCTCAAAGCTGACTTCTTTAGTATTTGTGTTCTGGTCCTTTTCCCCATAGAAATATTCTATGGTATTTTCTACTTTGCTTTTTACTCATGCTAGTAGCTCTTTTCTGACTTTTAAGGTAGATTTCTGAGTCTGAGTCTGTCGCATAATTCTTGTGCCTAACACTTGAGACTTTGTGTGTTGTGGCCTCTGGTTATTTCAGCTAGAAACTAAATACTTCTGCTTACCTAATGCTGAGCTGGCTGGTGTTTGAAAGCAGAGGCTGGTTAGGCGTTTTTGTTTTCCCTGCAATTACCCTGGAGTCAACTTGTTAAATGTGGGGGAGAGGTGATCTGGACCCTGGAGTCTCCTATGAAGAGCTGGAGCACGGGTACACTCAGCTTTATGTGGTAGTGTCTTCTAGATTCCACTGGGTTACTGAGGCACTCCTGGGGTTGTGGTGTTGGCAGTTGCTGGCTTCACACTCCTGGGGTTCAGAATCTTCTCCTGGTTTGTTGAGATGGGGCTATCTTGGACAGCTCTGATCCTGAATTGGTCACCTTTGGTCACAGCAAGAATGAACCTCCTTAGGAATCTTTCTAGTCTTCCAGGCTGAGAATCTATTTACCTCTTGTGCTGCTTCCAATGTTCCAGGGCTTTTCCCTGGGGGGAATACCTTGGCTGGTCAAGGTCAACAAAAGGGAGGGAGATAGCAGTTACGAATCACTCTGCTATCTTGGCTCCTGATAGGTTAGTTTATTTTTAACGTGTTATTTTCTTCAACTTTGGCTTTGGGTCCCCTTTGGTAAGCAGTTGAATCTTTTTGTCATGATTTTCTTGCATCGCCCTCATTTTTCTTCCCAATTTTTGCTCTGCTTCTTTTACTTGATTTTAAATATTCTTTTTGAGCTCTTCCATGACCTGAGACAAATTCATATTTTTGTTGGAGGCTTTGAATGTAGAAGCTTTGACTTTGTTGTCTTCTTCTGTTTGTACCTTCTTTGTCACCAAAGTAAGATTCTATAGGATGATTCTTGTTCAGTTTTTGCTCATTTGCCCAGCCATTTGCTTGAGTTTTGAGTTCTTTGTCGAGGTAGTTCTATGCTTCCAGTGGAGGTGAGTGGGTGTAATGTCAGCTTCTTGATTCCCCCCACAATCTGTGGTCCTAGAGCTCTAGAAACAGCCACTGAGTGTGACTCTGCTCCCCCATGCTCCTCTACCTCCTCTCCCAACTTGGACTGGAGCCTTATCCCTCTGCTCTCTCACACATGTCTAACATGATCTGCCAATTTATCCTCAGCATTTTGGTGTTGCAGAAGTACCTTTTTAAAATTTTCTTTACCAAGCTGTTGAGTTGTTTTTCATCAATTTCTTAAATCACTCTCATTTCTCTACCTAATTTTTCTTCTACTTCTCTTTCTTGATTTTCAAAATCCTTTCTTGAGATTTTCTATGGTTTGAGACCAATTCATATTTTTTCTTGGAGGCTTTGGGGGTAGGAGCTTTGACATTTTGACTTTCTGTTTGTATGGTTTGATCTTCCATATCACCAGAATAAGATTCTTTATTCTGAGGGTTTATGCTGTTTTATCAGTTTCTCAGTCAAATATTAGAATTTCTAATTCTTTATTAAGGTAGCACTCTGTTTCTACTGTGGAGTGTCCTGTCCCAAATTTCTGGCATTTTGTGCAACTGTTTTCAGAGATACATCTGGTGGCCTGTAAATTTTCAGTTCTTCCAAGGTTATATGAGCAAAAGAAAGGTGTTTATTCCTTTCCTGAACCATCCTCTGGTCTGTGAATGACCACAGACACTCTTTTCTAGCTTGTAACTGTGAGGAGAATTCCCTCTCCATTGCAGTCACAAGCTCTATCACACCAGTGCTCCTCTTCACTATAGGATTGCCACTCAGATCTAAGGATGAGCAAAGCAATAGCATTCTCTTTCAGTACAAGCAAAGAGATCTCGGCAATCCCCCTCTAACCAACCATGAGATCCCCACACTGTCTGTGGGCTGGGGCCTCTGACATCATCCATTTTTGCTGCTGCTGCCATCAAAGCCACCACTACCACCTATGCCACACTGTTGCTGGGGTCGTACTACACTCCTCTCTCAGCCAGGCCCAACAGAGTTTACCAACTTACATTTCATGATGTTTGAGGGATTTGGGGGTAGATTTGGAGATCACTAGAGCTGCCAGTGATTTAGTCTCCTGACACCTGCTTTGGCCCTTTTGAGCCCACACTGGATTGAGTTCCACTTCTACTTACTGCAATAGACTGTTTCTTTTTGACCTTCCAGGTTGTCTTAGGCTTGAGATTTGTTTTATTCCATCATTTTATGTGTTCTGCAACTGTGGAATTTGTTTATAATTATTTTTACAGACATTGTGAGGGCTTTGGGCAAGAGTTCAAGCAAGTCCCTGCTTTTTCTCCACCATCTTGGCCCAGAGATTTTTTTTTCAATTTATATTTCTCTAATCAGTAGTGAATTAGAGCATTTCTTTCAAATGGTTATTGAAAGATTTAATAACTTCTTTTGAAAATTAAATATATCTTCTACAAATTATCAATTGGAGTTTGTCTCTTATTTTTACAAGTTTGGCCCAGGTTCCTTTGTATTTGAGAAATGAGGCTATTCACATACACACACACACGCACACACACACATGCACACACACACATGCACAGACAAAAGGTAAAATTTTTGATGATTTCCTGTTTCCTTTTCATTTTGGCTCCATTCCTTTTGTTGCTATATTTTTTAATTTAATTGACATTTTAATTTTTAAGTTTTATTTCATTTTAATTTAACTTAATTTTAATTAATTGGTAAACTTTTAAGTTTCATATGATCAAATGATATCACTTTCTGTGATCATCTTTATTGCTTGTTTAGTCACAATTTTTTCCCTTATCCATTGATATGACAGTTACATTTTTCCATGCTCACCTACTTTACATATTATATCATCTTTTATTTTAAAATATTTTACTTATTTTGACCTTATCTTGATGTATCATGTGAGATGTTAGCCCATGTCTAATTTCTGCCAAACTACAGTTTTCCAGGAATTTTTGCAAAATGGTGAGTACTTGTCTGAAAAACTTGAGTTTTGGTGTTATGAGACATTAGAATATTATCATCTTACTATAGATATTGACACGTCTTCTTTCTGCCAAACTTCTTTCCAATTTTCCCAGACATTTTTGTCAAATGATGAATTTTTGCTCTAAAAGCTTGAACCTTTGGTTTTATCAAATGCTAGATTATTGTGATTATTTAATACTGTGTATTATGCATGTTTTCAAAGATCCATCACTTTATGTTTTTGCCAGGATTAAATTAGATAATTACCACTTTTAATATAGTTTGCAATGTAGTTCTTCCAAGTGAATTTTGCTATCTTTTTAGCAATCTAATGTTTTCATTTTAGATAGGCTTACTCTTACATCATGAAACATGATATTATAAGAGTAATTGTTCATTTAATAAGCCATTAGAACCATTTTATATAATTTACTAAATATTTTTCCCCATAAGGAAGAGGAAATATTCTTTAAATGAAAATTATATATAGGATTTTTATCTCATAATTACTTAGGTCCCCATTCAGGATATATTCATGTTCAAGTGATCTTTATATTTCCCAAGGTCATCTTAAAATCTATCTGTTTTTGTATCCCTACAGTTTGAAAAAAATTCTGTTTGACGTGATTATTTTTCTTTTCTTCTTCTTTCCTTCTTTCTTTGCATTCTTTCTTCCTCTTTTTATCCTGGAAAAACTTTTTATTGTAGGTGCAGTGGGACAACTGGGCACAATTTAGATGATTCCAACTTTGTTGGCAACTTCTGCAGCATTATAGTCTGAAGCAAGCTGGACATTTTCCGTTTTCCCTCCATCAGGCTGAATCAGTGTGTTGACATCAGCCACGTCGATGTCATATAGTTTCTTTACCACCTGTTAGATCTAGTGCTTGTTGACCTTGATGTTCACAATGAAGACTAACATGCTATTGTCCTCAGTCCTCTTCATAGCAGCCTTGTGGTCATGGAAAACTTAATGATGGCATAGTTTTCAAGCTTGTTTCTCCAAGGGTCACTTTTCCAAGGTTATTTGGACTGACTCTGAAGTCTTAGTATCTTGGGTCAGAAGAAGGTAGGGGATGTTCAGACTTTCTTCTATTTATGACTATGGACACCCTTCAACACCACATTCTTGATATTCTTGGACTTGGCTTGGGGGAGGCACTGACTTCCTTTTTTGTCTTTAGCCCCATGTTGGGGGAAAGGATCCTCTTTCCCTTTCTTTGCTTCCTCCTTCCTTCCCTCCTTCCTTTCTCCCCTTTTCTTTCTTTTTTTAATTAATTAATTAATTTTTTCCCTTTTTGTTTTTTCCTTCAGGTTTCTGTTCCTTCATTTCTTCTTTCCTCTTCTACTTTGGCTACAAAGAAAAGATAAAGGAATGTTTTACGGCTGATATTTAAAAAATTAAAATAAAGTTCGCTTATTTAACATATATGAAGATATACATTGGAAGTGTTTATTGATATATCTAGTCAAGTAATCTAGTATGATCAAATAGGCAGCTCAGATAGGAACACAGCTTCATACTGTTTCTGCTTCCTTGATATTGATATATATCATGTTTAGACTTTGGAACATTGCAGTCTTGACTCTACACTAACATAGATATCAAGAATATTTTTAAAGCCAAATTAAAACAAAGTTTATTAAAAATTCTCCATATTCGGTTGACTCTTAAGGAGCCTAAGCATTTGTAATGGTTGTATTAACAAGCGGACTAGATAGAATCTCAATTAGACAAGAGTCTGAGCTGGACTGAATCTGAGTGCCTCCATGGCAGTGAGATGGAACTTAAATACAGAAAAAGACTGAAGACACTTATCCAGGTATTGCCAAGCAGTTTGGGGTCCCAGGGATGACCTTGATAGGGGAGGTCAGCCTGGAATGTAGATGAAATGCAGACAGGATCCTGATTGGAGTCCAGTACCTGCCAGTAGTCCAGATAATCCAAAATCCAGACTGGATGACTTGAAGGAGACAAACCTGGCAAGGGTGTTAAGCAAACAAGGACCAAACAGGCACAAAAAGGATTGTAACCATTAGAGGAATAATAAAAGGGGCAAGTATAGGAGACAGTAATCCCATGAAGAAGATGATTTGGGGGCACTGAAGTTATTATGGTCTGAGTTTGGGTACCCCAGATACCAAGAATATTAAAAGCAATATTGAATGTTCCAAATACCAAAAGGCAGAGAGGTCAATGAAATACTTTAAGTTGATTCTCAGAAAAGTGCTAAACAAGCAAAAAATCACTCTATTTTTGTTATGCTGAAGTGGGAACAACCATTGATCCTGATGATTTTTTTTTCCTGTGATTGGCAAAATTACCAAGATTAATCCCGGAGCTGTGGATTCCCATCAGAGTGAATCATTGCTATTTATGTTGGCTTCATCCCAGCTACATCAGTATTTTTTTCTCTGCTGCACTATAAAATGAATAATAATATATGGGCTATGCTCTTATGTTCCCATATACCTCCACCCACCCATCTTCTGTTATAAAGTCAAAAAAGAAATCTACATATATTTGTCATTTTTTCCATATGGCTTCTGGATGTTTTTTCCAATTTTGATATTTGTGCCATAATATAAAGATATGAATGTGTTCCAGAACCAAAATTAGTCATTTAACTCACAAATAGACAAAAATAACTTTCATTCCTCTCTGAAAAGATAAAATTGCAAGATCTTAAGAATGGAAGAGACCAACAATATACCATGGGACCAAAATGGTGGAGTAGAGACATCATATTTCAATAAATTATCAAGAACAACTGCCCTAATATCCTTGAACCAGAGGGTAAAATGGAAATGAAAGAATGCATTGATCACCTCTGGAAAGAGATCCTAAAATGAAAACTCCTAGATATATTGAAGCCAAATTCCAAGTTTCCAGGTCATGATATTTTATAATTATCTCTCCTGGTTCTATTTTCTCGGTCAGTTGTTTTTTTCCAATAAGATGTTTCACATTATCTGCTAATTTTTCATTTTGTTGACCCTGTTTTATAATTTCTGGATTTATAATAAAATCATTAGCTTCAATTTGCTCCATTTTAATTTTGAGGGAATTATTTTCTTCAGTCAGCTTTTGAATCTCCTTTCTCATTTGGCCAATTAACTTTATATTCCCTTCTTTTTTCTCTCTACCTATCTTATTTAATTTTTAAAATACTATGTGAGCTCCTCCATGATCTACTACTAATTTATATTCCCCTTGGAGGCTTTTGATATAGGATCTTTCACTCTTCTGTTCTCTGGTTGCATGCCCTGATCTTCCTTGTCACCAAAGTAACAGTAGATAGTCTGAATTCTTTTACAATGATGTTTACTCATGTTCCCGGTCAAACTGTTGACTTTCTAGATCCTTCTCAAGGTAGAATTCTGCTTCCAGTGAGAGTGGTGTGATATTATCTCAGGCTTCAGGAATTTTTATATCTGTCACTCAATCCCCCACTATCCAAGGATCTGAGTTATGGAAGCAGACTTTGCCAGTGCTGCTGCTGCTGCTGTCACCACCACTCCCAGCTGACTTTGTCACCAACCCCACTACCCTGGGACTGGGTCTAGAGTCACTCGTACAGTGCATTTCTATTTTACCCAGATCTGACAGAATTTTCCCACTAACTCATTTGACTTTCGTAGGTTGAAAACTCTGGAAACTGCCACAGGTGCCAATGGTTTAGTTCCCTGAGGTATGCTCTGACTGATCTGTGGTGGTGCAGCATGTGCCAAATTGTGCTCCACTCCCTCCTTGGTGCAAAAGACATTTCATTTTGACTTTTTAGGTTTTCTTAGAGTGGAGTTTGTTTCCCTCTGTAATTTTGAGCTATGGTTAACACCAAGAATCACCTACCCAGGAAAACTGAGTATAATATTTTGTGTGTGGGGGGTTGTCGGGGTGGAATTCATCATTCAATGAAATAGAGGAACTTTAAGTGTTCTTTATGAAAAGACCAGAACTGAATGGAAAATTTTACTTTTAGATACAAGAATCAAGAGAAAATTGAAAAGGTGAATATGAAAGAGAAATCATAAACCGCTTAGTAAAGTTGAACTGTTTATATTACTTCATAGGAAGACAATATTTATAACTTTTGAGACTTTTGTCAGTATTAATGTAGTTGGAGGGATGATTTATAGAAGGATAGATAGATAGATATCTATACCTATATATAGAGAGAGGTCACAGAGTGAGTTGAATCTAAAAAAGTGAATTTAAGGGGTGGGTAAGGAACATAATGGGAGAAGGAGAAAGGGAGGAATAGAATAGGGTAAATTATCAACATATAAAAGAGGCAAAAAAATACACTTTTTCAATGGAGGGGAATGGGGAGAGGTGAGAGGGAAAGAGTGAACCTTAATCTCATATGATTTGGCTTAAGGAAAAAATGACATGTGCAGTCAAAATTGGTATGAAAATCTATTTTACTGTATAAGAAAGTAGAGGGGAAGGGGATAAGTGTGAGGGGATGATAAAAAAGAAGGCAAATGGGAGGGGGGTACTTAAAAGTAAATACATTTGAGAAGGGACATGGTCAAAAGAGAGAATAGAATAAATGAGAGACAGGATAGGATGGAAGGAAATATAGTTACTCTCTTACAAGACTGTCATGGAATTGTTTTGCATGATTATACATATATAACCTATATGATACTGTTTGCCTTCTCAGTGTGCTGTATTGAGAAGGAGGAGAGGAAGGAGAGAATTTAAAACTCAAAGTTGTAAAAATGAATGCTAAAAATTGTTTTGCATGCATCTGGGAAATGAGACACAGAGGCAATGAATTATAGAAATCTGTCTTGCCTTACAAGAAAATAGTGGGGATGGGGACAAGAGAAAGTAGAGGTATGATAGAAGGAAGAGCAGACTGGGGGAATGGGTAATCATAATTCTTGTTTTCTTTGTGGTGCATAGGGATGGGGAGAAAATTTGGACCTCAAAATCATGTGGAAGTGAATGTTGAAATCTAAAAATAAATAAATTAATCAATAAAAAGTCCATAAATCAGAAAATAAAACAGTAAAAAAATGATAAGTAAATAAATAAATTAGGTAATTTCACAAATTGCAGGACTAGAACTCAGAAAAGGAGGTAAGGAAGAAAATAGAGTTATAGGAATCATCTGCATGGAGATGGCAATGGATGCCATAGAAACTGATGAACTCATCTAGTAAAATGAATCCAGAAATGGTCCCAGTGCAGACTGTTGTCAGAACCCATGACTAGTGGATATCACATGGATGAAGAAACAGCCAAAGAGACTTGAGAAGAGTTTGGACAGATTGGAGAAGAAACAGGAGAGAGAATCTAGGAGGAAGTTGATTAGTAGGATGAAAAGCTACAGAAAGGCCAAGAAGGATGAAGATTAAGAAAAGACCATTAGAAATGGCTGTTTAGGTTGCAGTCTAGATTTCCAAGGGATTAGAGCAGGAGAGATGTAATGGCAGCCTTGATCACCATGACTTTCTCAAAGAGTGTAGCCATAGAAAAGAAGTAAACCAGAGGACTGTAGTAAGCAGAGATCATAGGATCAAATGAAACATTTTTTGTTTGTTGGTTGGTTAGTTTGTTTTTATGAATGACGAACATATGGACATATATTTGTAGGCATCAGTGTAGGATCCAATAGAGAGAATGAAGGAGATAGAACTTGGACAATTTCCTGGGGAAATGGGAGGAAAATGATGCATATTAGGAAAGGAGTGATTGGTTTTCAGAAAGAGAAGGGTCATGTTAGTAATATAGAGAAATGCAGATGATTTATGTGGGTTAATTTTGTAACCTCCAACTTTGCCAAAATTGTTTACTATTCCACATAGTTTTTTTTTTCCTTTATTCTCTGGGTTCCTCTAAATATATCATCATATCATTTGCAAAGAGTCATAAATTAGTTTCTTCTTTGCCTATTCTAATTCCTTCAATTTCTTTTTCTTTTCTTATTGCTACAGCTAGCATTTCTAATACTGTATTGAATAATAGTGGCGAAAATGGACCTCCTTGTTTCTTCCCTAATCTTATTGGAAATGTATCTAACTTATCCCCGTTGCATATAATGCTTGCTGACGGTGTTAGGTAGATACTATTTATTCTTTTAAGGAAAGCTTCATTTGTTCCTACGCTCTCCTGTGTTTTCAATAGGAATGGCTGTTGTATTTTGTCAAAAGGTTTTCTGCATCTAATGAGATAATCTTGTGCTTTCTGTTAGCTTTGTTGCTCATATGAAGAATAATGCTAATAGATTTCCTAATATTGAACCAGCCCTGCATTTCTGGCATAAATCCTACCTAATCATAATGTAATATTCTCATGATAAGCTACTATATTATTATTATTTTATCTTATGCAATGTTTTTGCATTTAGATTCATAACAGAAATTCTTCTATAATTTCCTTCCTTTGTTTCCGCTCTCCCTTGCTTAGGTGTCAGAATCATATTTGTATCATAAAAGGAATTTTACAGTACTCCTTCTTCCTCCATTTTCCCTAATACTTGATATAGTATTGAAATTAACTCATCTTCAAAGGTTTGATGGAATTCACTTGTAAATTCTTCTGGCCCTGAAAATTTTTTCCTAGGGATTTCATTGATGTCTTGTTCAATTTCTTTTCCTGAGATATGGTTATTTAAGGATTTAACTCTCTCTTCCGTTAATCAAGGAAATTTTTAATTTTTAAATAATCATCCTTCTCATTTGGATTGCCAAATTTATGAGCATACAGCTGGGCAAAGTAATTTCTAATTATTGTTTTAATTACCTCCTCATTGGAGGTTACTACACCTTTTTCAATTTTGATACTGGTCATTTGATTTTCATCTTTTTTAATCAAATTTACAAAAGGTTTATGAATTTTATTGGATTTATCATAAAGCCAACTATTTGTTTTATTTATCGGTTCAATATTTTCTTAGTTTCAGTTTTATTAATCTCTTCTTTGGCTTTCAGTATTACTAATTTTTTATTTCTTTGAGAATTTTCAATTTGTTCTTTTTCTAGCTTTTTCAGGTGCATGCCCAATTCACTGATCTTTTCTTTCCGTATTTTATTCATGTATGCATTCAAAGATATAAAACTTCCCTTGAGAACTGCTTTTCCAGTATTCCATAAGATTTGGTAGGTTGTCTCATTATTGTCATTCTTCTGAATGAAGTTGTTGATTGTTTCCACGATTTGTTGTTTTAACCCACTCATTTCTTAGGATTAGATTATTTAGTTTCCAATTAATTTTTGGTTTATTTTCTCATGACCTTTGATTATACATAATTTTTATTGCTTTATGATCTTTGAAGAATGCATTGACTATCTCTGCCTTTCTTCACTGGATTGTGAGGTATTTATGCCCTAGTACATGGTCAGTTTTTGTATATGTGCCACTTACAACTGAGAAAAATGTGTATTCCTTTGTGTCCCCATTCAATTTTCTCCAGAGGAACTATTGTATCCACCTTATCTAGAGTTTTATACACCTCCTTAAGTTCTTCCTTGTTTATTTTGAGGTTATCATGTTCAGAGAGGGGGAGGTTGAGGTCCCCCACTAGTAGGGTTTTGCTGTCTATTACTTTTCATAACTCCCTTAACTTATCCTGTAAGTATTTGCACGCTATATGACTTGCAGCATATATGTTTACTAATGATATTGTTTCCCTATCATTTCATTTAGTAAGATAGAATACCTTTCCTTATCTCTTTTTATTAGATCCATTTCTGCTTTTGCTTTGTCTGAGATTAGGATTGCTCTCCCCACTTTTTTTACATAAACTGAAACACAATATATTCTGCTCCAACCTTTTACCTTTACCCTGTGTGTATGCACCAGTTTTAAGTGTGTTTCCTGCAAACAACATATTGTTGGTTTATGGTTTTTAATCCATTCTCCTATTCAGCTATGTTTTATGGGAGAGTTGCTCCCATTCACATTCACAGTTAAAATTACTATCTTTGCCTTTCCCTCCTTTCCGTTTCCTCCAATTTATGCTTTAATTATCCTTTCTCCCTTTCCCTCCACAATACAGTTTTAATTTTTGAATACTGCCTCCTTCAGGCTTCTCTCAATTCTTTCAGTTCCATCCCTTTTACTCTCCATTGTTCCTTACTACTTCTTTCTTCCCTTTTATCTTTCCCTTCCTTTTCTTTCCTGTTTCCCCGCCTATTGCCTATAGAGCCAGTTATAGTCAAATAGTTAACTGAATTTGTTGTTCCCTCCTTGAACCAAATCAGATGACAGTAACTCTCAAACAATTCTCATCTCTCTCCCCTTTCTCTGTACTGTAATATATTTTTGTGCCTCCTCCTGTCATATAACTTACTCTTTTATTTCTCTCCCTTTTCATTTCCCCTGTTACAATACCTTCAAACCCTTAAATCACATTTTGATCATGACAGCATTTACTTTATGCCCGCTCCCTGTATCTATGTGTATCCCTTTTATATATCATAAGAAATATGCAATTCTCAGCATTAACAAGTATAATTTTCCCTTATAGGGATGTAAACAGTTTTCCCGTATTGAACAACAAGTTTTTTTTTTTATTTCCTCTGTTCACCCTTTTATGTCTCTCTTGAAAACTGCATTTGAAGATTCAATTTTCTATTGAACTCTGACTTTTTCAACAGGAAGGTCTGAAAATCCCATTTTTCTTTGAATGTCCATCCCTTTGCCTGAAATATTATGCTCAGTTTTGTTGGGTCATTGATCCTTGGTGGTAGTCCCAGTTCCTTTGCCTTACAGAATATCATAATCCAAACCCTTCAAACTTTAATTTATTTATTTTGTTTAATTCTTTTATTTATTTTTTTTCTTTTTTAGTAAATTTATTTATTTAACATTTTACAATCATTTTCACAAGATTTTGGGTTTCAAAATTTTCTCTCCATTTGTCTCCTCCCCCCTCCCCAATACACTGAGCATTCTAATTACCCATATTACCAATCTGCCCTCTCTTCTTTCATCCCTCCCGTCCCTTACCCCATCTTCTCTTTTGTC
>JAQQSK010005764.1:0-14756 GCA_028658325.1 Potorous gilbertii
ACAAATGGGGAGAAAATTTTGGAACCCAAAATCTTGTGAAAATGAATGTAAAAAGTTAAATAAATTTATTTAAAAAAATAAAAAAAAAGAAAAAAAGTAATTTTAAAAATATAATCAGAGAAAATATTTAATGAAATAAACAAAACATTTCAAAAATAAAATTTAAATAAAATCTCTGGTACTACCTATAAAGGTAAGCATAGAAGGATCTTTTGTTATTTTTGTTTTATATTCAAGAAGTATAGTGCCTTTTTTTGTTCCAGGATCCATGGTCATTTAGATTGTAAGGCCAGTGTGATGGCAGTTAAATTAGAATCTTTTGCTATTTTTGTTTTCTAAAAGTGCTTCTGATTGAATAATGTGATTAAAAAAAATGTTTCTCACCCATTGATGGAACTACCCATTGTGGGCCACCCCTGAATTCCCCAGCAACTACCCATATAATACTCTCACTCTGAAATTTGTCATACCTAGTTATCATCCTAATGTGGACACCCAAAGCAGTATCTGTTTGAACATTCTCAAGTACAAATGGTCAGCTCTCTAGGACATCAGGACCATCCTATCTATTCAGAGACTGCTGGGAGAACCCAATATTGACAGTCCATTGAACACACATGCTGCTGAACTTCAGACAAACTCTACAACCTTTTAAAAGTACCTGCTGGAAACCTACATGAAGGAGGTGAGTAGCCAGGGGCCCTGACCCTAGATTCCAGCCTAACTTCCTTCATCTCGTGTGTACTGATATAAGTGTGCATCAATCTTTTTTCCTTCCTCATAATCTGTCATCCCCACCTTCTCTCTTCTCTCTTCTGTACAGGACTGTGTACCATAAACTGTTTCTCTTTTCTTTTTTCCTTAAGCTCTAGTCCAGCTCTCAACATTAATGTATTTTTTTTAAATACTGAGCCAGGAATCAGGAAGACCTGCATTTAAATCTTGTCTTAGACACTTAATAGCTGTGTAACCTGCAAGTTACTTAATTTCTGTTTGCCTCAGTTTCCTCCTCTGTAAAATGAGTAATAATAGTATCTACCCCACAGGTTTGTTTTAAGAATCAAATTAATAGCACTTATGAAGCACTGATCACCGGCATATAGTAAGTGCTATATAAATTTTAGCAATTATTTTTTTCAGCGTTATCATTATTAAGATATTTTATTTTTTACTGAGGGCACTGAAGGAGCTAAGAGTTAAAGAACGAAGGTAGGGCTTTCTCACGTTCTCTTCCTAGTGATGACCTTTGAAGACAAGAACCTTTAAACATTTCATTTGGGAAGTTATGCCGTAGGCCTCCTTTGGAAGACATTGTAGAGTGGGACTTGAGTTCACAGTAATCTGGAAAGGTATAATACTCTTCTCTCTTGTTTCAGTACATAAGAGTTGTGTGAATATTTATTGTATAAGGAATTTCACTGACTGTATCAAGCAGACCTGGGTTCAAAATTCTACTTCTGACATTTTCTTCCCCTGTGACTTTAGGCAAGTTGCTAAATCTCCTCTGACCTCAATTTCCTCATTTGAAAAATTGGGTATTGGAATAGATGGCTTCTGACGTGGTTTCTGGTTCTAGAGCTAGGCTCCCATTGTCTCTTTAAGTCAAATTTTTGCGAAGGAGGTTTCTTGACGTTGATTTATGAGTTAAAATTTCTCCATAATAATCAAAATATGTATATATAAACATATATGTAAAACATATTTGTATGTGTATGCATACATGTGTGTGCATGTGTATTAAATCATTTTGACAAATAAACACCTATTTTCAAGACAAAATATGTATGCAATATTTATTAGATTCAGATAGTCAACACAGTTTCCAAGGTGGGAACATCTTATAGTTCACAATACTTGTTCTGTTGAAGAATTGTTGGGAGGAGCTTTAATACTTGTTCCAAGTCCAGTGAGTCAACTTATAAGACAACATGTGAGTAGTGTCCCTGGGCAGAAGCCTCGTTTTAGTTGATCGTTAGGGCAGTTTATCTTACAGTCACCAGAGCGTTTCAAGCATGTCTTTTTGATCAACATGTCACTAATGGCTGTAGAAAGGAAATAACAAAAATCCATTTTGAGGTTAGGTTTACATGGTTGCACAATCATGTATTGGAACAGAAAGACATTTTTAAAATGTTTTGATTTTTTTTAATATCACTGTGAATTTCTTTCCCTATTGCCCCTTCCTTTCTTTCTTCCAGAGAATCATCTCATATAACAAATAATATTTTACAATAACAAAAAACAAGATGTAAAAAAAAATTATAATTGATAAACACATTAACAAATTTTAAAATTATGTGCCATGTAACCCACTCATGGACTTCCCACCTTTGCAAAGAAGTAAGATGGGTGTGTTTTGTCATATCTCTTCTTTTAAGCCATACTCATTCTTAATGAATCTTAATGAAACACTTAACTCAAAACTCTTATTTCAATGGGTAAAGTAGTTAGGTGCAGGGAAGGTAAATCAGTGGCAGACATATAGCACTTAAGAAAAAGAAGACGCATAGAATCAGATATTTCAATCTAAGAGAGACCATAGAGGGCATCCAAATTAATCACCTCATTGTACAACAAAGAAACTAAACCCAGGAAAGACTAAGTTATGTGTTCAAGGTCCAGATGGAGGTTTCAAACTCAGATCTTCCCTATTACAAATTCAGCATTCTAGAAATTCATTGTTGCATTCTGATGCTAGCAAGGTAGAGATCCTCATATTATAGAAGAGGAAACTGACTCAGGAAAATCAATTGAATTTCCCAAAGTTACAAGCCTAATTCATGGCAAAGCCAGAATTAAAACAAAATTTTCCCAATACCCAGCACACTGTTCTTTCTACTCCACCATGCTGAAAATGGCACGAGGAAAAGACCCATCTTGAAATAAATATTGAATTTGTATATGTACTCCCCTTTTGGTGGGAACTGAGAGAAATGATTGTTAATCACTAATGATTTGGAGAGATTCCCTTTTCTCTATCCTCATCTCAAAATCTCAGTCTCTGAAGATTGAACAAAACTTCTCTTCTATCTAATCCATCCAAAACATAAAAGGGATCCTTAGTCTAAGGTGAATTGCATTCAATCAAGCATGGGGTAGAGAGAGATCCTTTTATCTAGATTGTCTAAGGCTAGGCATGGTCAGAGTATAGGGACAGTCTCTCTGTCCAAGGGTGACATAATGTCACTCTTGGCTCTTCACTGGAGGAAGCCCACTTCTCTTTGGAAAGTCCACTTCTCATTATAGTATTAATCAATTAGAGTTGATTGCTGTTTGATTGAATACCTCTTGTCTAAAGGCATATAAACCTAAAAAAGTAGCCATGTAGTCTCTTTGATGGAACAAGAGGATAAGGAGCCTCTTTTGTGAGTTATATGCTGGCTGTGATTGATAAAATTGATTATAATTTACTCAAAAACTTTGTCTCTTATCTTACAATTATTCTAATCACCACGGAAACATGAGGTCAATATACACTGCCTTTTATGCAAGTGTACATGAATTATATATATATATATATATATATATATAAAACCTGTGGGAAGATTCGAAGGCAAGCAGAACAGGATTTTTAGGGGACTGCAGTGAATCTGAGATGACTATACTCAGCAAGGATCATGGCTGAGGAGGTACTGAGAAGGAAAATAAGTGCTCAGTGAATCATGAGTCAAGCCATTTATTACTCATAGGCATGAAAGAATGAAGATCCTTCATCTTATAGTCCATCAGTTATACGACAGTGGCTTAAGTGTACAATAGAATATATGGCCCAATCAGGAGCCTGGATCTCCTACCTTTATGTATAATTGTTCTTGATGAGTAGATTCACAGGAAGTGGGAGAGGGAGTTTAAAAACATTAACATCAGAAGACTTTTGGGAGGCAGATCCAAGATGGCAGAGAAAAGGAAGAAAGTTATCTGAGCTCTCCCTAGTTTCCTTAAAAACAATTTTTAAATCAAGCCTTGAAATGAATTCTGGAGCAGAACCCACAAAAAGATGAGACGAAACAATTTTCCAGCCTAAGATAACTTTGAAGGATTTCTGGTAAGGTCTATCTCACTTGGATATAAGGAGAATGTAACCCAGTACAGGCAGTGTCCAGGCAAGCCAGCTATAGACACCTAGTCACAGATCAGCAACCAAGATTCTATGGTCCTGGTGAACTTTCAGCCCTGGAACCCAGGGTGCAACCAGCCACCAGGTGAGCCACCAGCCCTGAAGACCCCAGCAGAGAAAACAGATCCCTGTCCCCAGGTGCAAGAAACTGGGGCAGAACCCCTTGTGCCCTAGGAGAAAAGTTCAACTTTAAAATCATGAAATAGACTGGAAAATGAGAAAAAAAAACTCCAACAAAATTGCTCTGACCTACTATGGTAATAGGAAAAGACTAGAACACACACACACACACACACAGAAGAAGATAAAAATGTTAATAGGTTTATATGTGAAACCGCAAAGAAAAATATGAATTGATCTCAGATCCAAAAAGTTCTCCCGGAAGAACTAAAAAGGGAATTTAAAAATCAAATCAGAAAGGCAAAAGAAAAATTGGGGAAAGAAATGGGAGTGATGCAAGGAGATTAAGAAAAAAGTCAACAGCTTGGAAAAAACCTTGTTGGAAAATAGATTCAAGAGAGATCAATTAAGAATTACTGGATTACCTGAAATTCATGATAAAAAAAAGCCTGAACAGATTCTTTCAAGAAATGATAAAGGAAAACTTCCTTGATATCCTAGAACTGGAAAGTAAAATAGTCATTGAAAGAACCTGCCAATCACCTCCTAAAAGAGATCTGAAAATGAAAACCCCCAGAAATATTATGGCCAAATTCCCAAACTCTAAGGTCAAGAAGAAATTATTGCAGGCATCAGAAATAAGCCACAGTTAGTATTACGGAGGTTTTAGCAGCTTTTACATTAAAATATTGGAGGGCTTGGCATGTGATATTCTGGAAGGCAAAGGAGCTCTCATCGCAACCAAGAATTAACTACCCAGAAAAAATTGAGCATAATCTTTCCAGAGGAAAATGAATAGTCAGTGAAATGGGGGACTTTAAAATTTTCCTGATGAAAATACCAAAACTGAACAGAAAATTTGATTTTCAAATACAAGACTCAAGAGAAACATAGAAAGGTAAGCAAGGGAAAAACATATTATTCAATAAGGTGAAGCTGTTTATATCCTTATACAAGAAGATGATACTTGTAAGTCTTAAGAACTAGATCTCTATTAGAACAGTAAGAAAGAATATACATAAAAAGTGCAGGCATAACTTGACTTTGATGGGATGATACAAAAAAATAAGGTGTGTAAAAGAGGATTAAACCAGGAAAAGAGGGAAAGGAGAGGCAGACTATGATAAATTATATCATATGAAGACACACAAAAGATCTATTACCTTAGAGAGAAAGAATGGGGGGAACATTGTTTTAACCTAACTTTCATTGAATTTGGCTCAAAGAAGGAATCATACAGACACTCCAATTGGGTATAGAAATTGATATTACTCTATAGGGAAGTAAGAGGGGAAGGGAAAAAAGAAAAAAGTATTTCTGTGGGTGGGAAGTGCTGACCGAAGGAAGGGCAGATTGAGGGAGGTGGTGGTCAGAAGCAAAACACTGGTAAGGAGGGATATTGTGAAAGGGGGAAAAGAAAAGCATAAACAGGAGAAAAATAAGACAAATGCAAATACACAGTAATAATTACTGTGAGTGTTAATGGTATGAACTCTTCTATAAAATGGAAATGGATAGCCTCAAGTGCATTAATAAACAGAATCCTACAATATTCTGTTTACAAAAAACACATCTGAAGCAGAAACACACACACAGAGAATAAAGGTAAAAGGTTGGAGCAGAATCAATTATGCTTCAGCTGAATTTAAAAAAAAGCAGAGGGTAGTAAACATAATCTCAAACAAAGCAAAAGTAAAAATAGATCTAAGTGAAAGAGACAAGGAAGGAGACTATATGTGCTAAAAAGGTATCATAGACAAGTGATATCAATACTATACTTATCTGTGTTAAATGATATAGCATTCAAATTTCGAAAGAAGGTAACATGAGTTACAAGAGGAAATAGACAGTAAAACTATATTAGTTGGGGACCTCAACTTTCCCCTCTCAGAACAAGGTAAATTTAACTACAAAATAAACAAGAAAAAAGTTAAGGAGATGAATAGAATTTTAGGCAAGCTAGACATTATATAACTCTGGAGAAAGTTGAATGGGGATAGAAAGGAATATAGTTTTTCTTTTTCTCAGTGGTTTTTCCTTCTCTCAATGGTACATGGTATCTATCCAAGAATAAATAGAGATAATCAATAGTTTCATCAAAGAGGATGACAAAAATAACACAACACAACAGAATTAGGTGGGTCAATCCAATATAATGAAAATGAAAATTCAACCTAAATTAATTTACTTCTTCAGTGCTATACCAAACAAACAACCAAAACTATTTTAACAAGCTAGAAAAATGAAATCAAATTCTTCTGGAAGAAAAAGCATTCAATATCAAGGGAATTATTGAAAGAAAATGCAAAGGAAGTTTCCTTGCCATGTCAGATCTCAAAGTATATTACAAAGAGGCAATCATCAAAACTATCTGGTACTGGCTAAAAAATAGAGGCAACTCAGTGGAATAGACTAGGTAGACAAGACATAGCGGCAAGTAACCAGCCTATTCATCAGTGGACAAACACTGAGTCACAGTCAGCTATTTGATAAGTCAATCTTTACAGAAACCAATGACATTTAGCCTGGAGAAGGTTTAAAGCACAGGAAAGTTGTCTTTAAGTATCTGATAAATTGTCAGATTAAAAAAAAGGTTAGAAATAGGTTTTTTAAATCAGACAGCAGAGTCAGAAGCAAACGTGGAAACAAGAAGTTAGATTTAGATAAAGTGTAATGAGAAAGAAAAGAAATCATCCGGGTTTTAAAGCAATCTGTAATGCTTCAGAATGTTGTGGGCTCTCCTTCATTAAAGATCTCCAAGAAAATTCTGAACTTTGGGGGAATGTTTCAGAGCGATTCAGAGATATAACCAGGTATATCATTCAAATACTGCTTAAGACCCTTGTTAACTATGTGACCCTGAGCAAGGTACTTATTTTTCAGCATCAGATTTAGTAAAATGGAAATAATAGTAGGACTTAGTTCATAGAGTTGTTGGGATGATAAAATGAGATAAAATTAAATTCCTTGTAAATATCAAAGTGTTGTATAAATGTGTTTGTTCCTGTCGTTGTCATTATTTTAATGCTTGACTCTGTGATCTAATTTTGGGGTTTTCTTGGCACAAATTCTGGATGTGATCTGCCATTTTCTTCTCATTTTACAGATTAGGAACTGAGGCAAATAGTGTTAAGTGACTTGCCCAGGGTCACACAGCTAGGAAGGTTTGAGATCATAAAGATAAGTCTTTCTGAATCCAGGTTTAGTCCTTGCTCCCCTGTGCCACCTAGTAGTGACCACACATTATGTAAAAGCTTGTTATTATCAGTGTCATTAATTATTTATTCTGTCTCCCAACTTTGAGTAAAGCATCTGTAGGAGTAACAATTGCATAGAGTTTTCAGTCTTTGGAAGTCACCATGTGGACTTCCCGGAACCAAAATGACTGAGCAAGCACCAAGTCCCTATCACTCTCCCTTTTTGACTTCTTAAAAAAAAAACAAAAGAGAATATAAGAAGTATCTAGATGATGCAGTAAATAGAGCACCAACCCTGGAGTCAAGAGGACCTGATTTCAAATCCAGCTTCAAACATTTGACATTTACTAGGAGTGTGACCTTGGGGAAATGACAACCCCAATTGCCATCAAAAAAAAAGAAGAAAATAGTGCCCCTGGAACAGGGGAACCAACAGAAATATAGAGGAAGTGTAAGAAAAGTCCATTTCACTAAGGTAAAAGGGGAGTGTTTATGATCTCACCAGACTAGAAAACAGTCCAAGAAAGTGATCCTATGTCTCCTTAGATCATACCATACTAGAACTGAAAACTCATAGATATCTCATCCTAATTCTGACAGCTGCTACAAGAAAAACCCAAAGCTAGGGAAAGTATTCCCTTCATCCTGGGGGAAGAGTAATAAGTCAAGAGATAGTCTCCAACAGTCAGCAAACAAACAAAACATAATAATAATCTGACCATAAAAAGTTATGGTGACAGGGAAGATCAAAACACAAACTCAGAAAAGGGCAACGAAAGAAAAAAGAAAAAGTCAAAACTCTTACATTCAAAGCCTCAAAGAAAAGTGTGAATTGGTCTCAGGTCCCAGAAGGATTCCTGGAAAATAGAAAAGGATTTTAAAAATCAAGTTAGAGAGGTCAAGGAAAAACTGGGAAAAGAAATGACACCGATACAAGAAAATAATGAAAAAAAGAGTAAATAGTTTGTTAAAGGAAGCAAAAAAATAACTGAAGAAAATAACACTTTAAAAACAGAATAGATCAAATGGTAAAAGAGGTTCAAAAAATGCACTTATGAGATGTCCCTAAAAAGCAGAATTGTTCAAATGAAAATGGAGGTACAAAAATTCACTAAAGAAAATTATCACTTAAAAATTTAAATTTGGCAAGTGGAAGCTAATGACTCCATGAGACATCAAGAAACATTAAGATAACATCAAAATAATGAAATAAATACAAGAAAATGTAAACTTTCTCATTGAAAAAACAACTGACCTGGATAAAAAAGAATGAAGAGGGATCATTTATGAATTATTGGACTACCTGAAAACTATGGTCAATAAGAAAGCCTAACATCATCTTTCAAGGAATAATCAAGGAAAGCTGCCCTAATATCAAAGAACCAGAGAGTGAGATAAAATTGAAAGAAACCACCGATCACCTTCTGAAAGAGATACCAAAATGTTGACTCCTAGAAGCATTGCAGCCAAAGTCCAGAGTCCGCAAGTCAAGGAGGAAATATTGCAAGGAGTCAGAAAGAAAAGAAATTAAATATCATGGATCTACAGTCAGAATAGCACAAGCTTCTACATTAAAGGAATAGAGAACTTGGATTATGATATTCTAGAGGGCAAGGAAGCTAGAATTACCACAAAGAATAAAACTGCCCAGCAAAACTGAGTACACTTCTTCAAAGGGAAAAAATGTGATTTTTCAATGAAACAGAAGACTTTCAAGCATTCCTGATTAAAAGACCTGAGCTGAATAGAAAATTTGACTTTCACATGCAAGACTCATGAAAAGCATAAAAAGATAATCAGAAAGAGAAATCATAGGGGATCCAAAAAAGCTTAAATGGCACACTACTACATGGGAATATGACACTTATAAATCCTACAAATTTTCTCATCATTAGGGAAGTTAAAAGGAGTATACATAAACATATAATATGAATGCATGTTACATTTGATGGAATGAGATCTTAAAAAATAAAATTAAAAGTTTATAAAGAAAATACACTTGAAGAAGGGGAAAGGGAGAGATAGAATGGGAGTAAGGTATTTCACATAAAAGAGCTATGAAAGAACTTTTGCAATGGAAGAAAAGATGGGGGAGGTGTGATGGGGAGAAGTTGAACCTTATTCTCATCAGAATTGGCTCAAAGAACAAATAGTATACACACCCAGTTGGATGATGAAATTTACAGGGAAGTAGGAGTGAAAAGAGATAAGAGAAAAAGAGGGAGATCTGATGAAAGGGAGGGCAGAATGGCGAGGCAGATGTCAGAGTCAAAACACTTTTTAACATGGACGGGGATAGAATAAATGGGGGGAAGGGATGTAATGAAGGGAAATATACCATGAAAAAAATTATGGCAAGTTTCTCTAATAAAGTCATCTTTTCTCAAATATATAGAGAATTTAGTTAAATTTATCAAAGTAAGAGCCATTCCCCAACTGATAAAAGGTCAAAAGATATGAACGAGCAGTTTTTAGATGAAGTAATATTTATTTATTCTTATTTATTTATTTATTTATTTATTTATTGAAAAACTTCAGGTCCAAATTTTCTCCCTCCATTCACCCCTACCTCTCATTGAGAATTTGATGTAGGTTACACATGTGCAGTCATATAAAACATTTTCCATTTTAGTTTGCATTGTGATATATCATGATATAAAAAGATTCTAAATTATTATTGATTAGAGAAATGCAAATTAAAATAACGTTAAGGTACCACCCCACACCTAAAAGATTTCCTAATATAACAAAAAAGGAAAATGACAAATGTAGAAGATGTGGGAAAATTGAGACACTAATGCATTGGGGGTGGAATTGTCAACTGATTCAACAGTTGTATATGATTGTGATGGAATACTATTGGACTATAAGGGATGATGAGATGGATATTCTCGGAAAAACCTGTAAAACATAAACTGGTACAAAGTGAAATGAGCAGAACCAGGAGATCCTTGTGCACAGTAACAACACTATTGTACAATGATCAACTGTGAATGACTTATCTATTCTCAACAATAAAAGGCTCTAAGACAATTCCAAAGCACTTATGATGAAAAAGTATATCCATCTCCAGAGAAAGAACTGATGGAGTCTGAATGAAGACTGAAATATACATTTTCAAGCTTTATTTTTCTTTATTTCAAAGAAGAAATGTTCTGTGTTTTCTTTCACAATGCAAACTAAAATAGAAAATGTTTTATATAACTGCACATGTGTAACCTACATCAAATTCTCAATGACAGGTAGGGGTGAATGGAAGAAGAAAATTTGAACCTGAATTTTTTCAATAAATATTAAAATTTTCTTTTATATGTAATGGGGGAAAAAAACCTTAATAAAGAAAACTTCAATAGAAAATTTCTTGTAATACAATCTATGAAGTGCTCCAATACATCCCTAAGAGTTGGGTTTCTCATAAGACGATAAGTATGTGAGTGTGACTATGTGTATGTGTATGGTAGGGAGGGCATATTTTTAAGACTGCTAAGACACAAAAATGTAAAAGAAAAACCAGAGGCCAAAAGCAAATTGAAGGCTATTAGAATCTCATACTCACAATTAGAGATTTTAAAGTTATGAAAGCACTATATGAATTGTAAATGTGTTCCTTCCAAAATATAATAATGTAAATACAAATAAAATTAAAAATTGCCATAATGCTCATTGTAAATCAGTGCTTGAACCTGAGGCTCTTTGTACCTTAAGGAGACATGTTGCATTTATAAATGGGGAGAAGATGCAAGGAAATGAAGTCATACAAGAGAAAAAGAAGGAAGGTCAAGGAGTCAGGCCTCCTCTTCCTGGCATTATTTGAGAAACCTGTACTCAAAATTATTCCTAGCCACACACTACCCAGCACAGAGTCAGGTGCATTGCAGGAATTATATAATATATGCTGTGTTCCAGAAAGGAGGCATTCCCATCACAACACAATCATCTATACCAACGATACCAAACTTTTGCACTTGAAGGAAAGATTATTCTCCAAAGTTCAGTTTGCTAATTAACTTTTCTTTTGTTGTCTTGGAACTGTAGATTTGCTACAGTTTTTGTTGCTCATTTGTGTCTAACTCTTTATGACTTCATCTGAGGTTTTTCTTGCAAAGATACTGGAATGGGTTGACATTTCCTTCTGCTCATTTTATAGCTTACTCTGCATCATTTATAAGATAAGGAAACTGAGGCAAATAGCTAAGTGACTTGTCCAGGGTCACACAGCTAGCAAGTGTCTGAAGCCAGATCTGAACTTCCAAAGAAGAGTCTTCCTGACTCCAGAGCCAGCACTCTATCCACTGTGCTACTTTAGTCATCCCTATACTTTGGTTACAACTTAACTTTAGAGATCATTTCAAACTATTGCTTTCATGCTGTCTATATTTTAAAACTGCTTGTTGAGTTTTAACCCAGATTTTATCTCTCCTTTCCTTTCTCAGTACCACCTTCCCCTATGGTTGAATGGTCTCTGACATCTCCACCTGCATATATCATTGTCTCCATTTCTGAGCCTCTCCAGTTCCAAGTGGTTTCTAAATTCCTAACTCTCTCATCAAAATCCTTTTGGGAATCTCCTAAGCATTTATCATAATATAATTTGCTATATTGAGATGCAATGACCCTTTCCTTCTTTTGGTGCCCATAATACTTGACTCTAAGTCTCTTCTCTGACACATATTGACTCTGTTATTATGAATAATTCATTGTTCTTCTCAGTGCATTAGGATATTCTCCAAGACTAAATTGTAGAGAAGGTGGCCATTCTGGTCACCATTGCAGGTCATTCTAGTATTCAAGGAGGGAATCTTACACGAAGAGTTCACTGTGGGCCCAGCCATTCATTTATATCCAACTCTACATAACTTGATAGACTTTTGTCCATGAGGTTTCTTTGGCAAAGATACTGGAGTCATTTTTCATTTCCCACTCCAGTGTGCCCTCATTTTACAGATGAGAAACTGATGAAATTAGAGGTTAAGTGACTTGCCCAGGATCCGATAACTAGTATGTGTCTGAGTCTGGATTTGAACTTAGATCTTTACCCAAGGTTGGTTCTCTATTCACTACACCATCTAGCTGGCCCCAAGAAATTCACCACACAAATAAAATTATAGGTCTAAGTAAAAATTTTTTAAAAATAAAAATTTCATCTTCATGATTGTGTCTTGTGACTTACTGTACTACTAGAGTATAAGATCTTTGACAGAGACTATGTCCTATCTGTATCCATGCTACTTAATAAAGTGCATTGTTTGCAAGTGTTCATTGATTTGGACTGAACCCATATAAGTACTCATAGGATTAATGTACCTAAATTACCTATTTTGGCTTCAATTAATGTAAATTAACAAAAAAGGAGAGTTTCTGCAAATATAATGTTCTGAGCACAAGAATAAGGAAAGGGATTGTTAATAAAAATTCCGAAAGTGTACAGAGGAGGGGACCAAAGAGAAATGTATCTCAGAGTAATATACAGAAACACGAGCAGCAAAGAGATGGCAGATACGCACAACCGCCGAAGTTATCTAATCCACCCCTCTGTCTACAGATGTTCTTCCTTCCAAATGACTCCTTGAGGACATGCAAGAACCTAAAAACATGGAATCATAGGATTTTAAAGCTAGAAGGAACAAACCTCAGTTGAACACCTCACATTAGAGATCAGAGAATCAAATACAAAAGAGATAATTTGCCCAAGATCACAGAGCTAGTGATTCAGTACCAGAGTTAGAGCATGGTTTGTCTAGTTTTTCTCCAGCCTACTAGATCACAATGTCAATGTCTGTATTTAGAGACATTCAATCCTAAACCTAGGCATCCATAACTCAGACAGTGATCACAGGGAGGCCACTTGGATAAAGAATAGTAATGGGTATGTTACTGGAAAGAATGGGGAATGAGTGTTTTTCTTACTTCTCTGACACTTATTTGCTATGTGACTGGAAAAATTGCTTCACCTCTCTGGATTTCAATCTCTTTATTTGGTAAATGAGGAAGGTGGACTCAGTGTTCCCTAAGGTGTTTTCTGTTTGTTTTTTTAATGCTCTAACATTCTAAAGTTCTATTAAAGTTTACTAAAGGTAGGAATGACCTCATCTCTACACATAAGGCCAAGCAAATGCTGTATAGATGGTGCAGATTCTAAGATATTCACCAGAATTTTCACTAGGAAAGATGGTTTTGTGAGGGAAATTTTTATTTGATTCTTTGTCTCTTCGCTTCCCTCACTGACAATACTTTGGCTCAGCTATAACCCTTGCTCAATTATTTCGGTGTTAACATAGTTTAATCCTTTGTGGCTTGGTCCCTGGTCAGCAACCCAGGTTTAAATCTCCCTAAACCTTTTGAAGTCTATGTGAAAATATATCATTCCACCTCTCTCCCCTTGGGCCTACGCTTTTTGTATCTTCCAAGGTAACTGAACAGTTGATCACTTAAATCCTGCCATTAATATCATGAGAGGACAGCATGGGAGAATAGTAGAAAGGACATTGGGAGCAGGGAATTAGGAAATCTGGGATACAGGCACATGGACTAGATCAATTTTAGGATATGTTGGGTTTTCTTTTTTTTTTTTTTGGTTCTATGGTTTCCCCTTATCAGGGGAAACTCCAAAATCCATTTGAAGCTTCACAGTGGTCTTTTAAAGATGATTGTTGATGCTGTTAAATCATGTTCGACTTTTCATGGCCCCATTTAAGGTTTTCTTGGCAAAGATATTGGAGTGAATTACCATTTCATTTCATAGTTGAAGAAAATGAGACAACAAGATTAAGTGACTTGCCCCAGAATCATACAGCTAGTAAGTGTCTGAGATCACATTTGAACTCAGGTCTTCCTGACTTCACTGAACCACCTCCCTCTCCCTTTAGAGATGATAACAACCCTTTTGCCTAATGAAAAGGGTCAGTGTGAATTTAAGGTCACAACCTCCTCTACGAAGACTCTGTAATTGCCAAGCGATACTATGGCAGGCCAGCAGGGTAACAATTTTCATCATATAGATAATCGGTTACCCTGCCTATATCTAAGAATATATCTCTGACCTCCAATGCAGGTCCAAGGAAAGGTTTGTTTTATGATGAAGACAATAAACACTTTCTTTCAATTAATAACTAACATTTTTGGAGTTTCTTCCAATTTGCCGAGTTTTTTTTTTTTTATTAAATTTTTATTTTATTTATTTATAAATGTTCTACAATCACTTCCTTAAAATTAAGATTTTATACCCCCACACCTACCCCCCCTACCCCCCTCCCTCCCCATGACAAGCATACAATTTTGTATAGGTTCGACATATACTTTCCTATTGAGCATATTTTCACTAT
>JAQQSK010005765.1:0-14756 GCA_028658325.1 Potorous gilbertii
GAATATATGAGTTAAGGGTACAATTTGGTAATCATCCTCTCCTGAATAAACAACAGTTATGGTGCTATCTGTCCCATGTCTATAATTTCCACAATCTTTGGAACATCATCTGGGTTTTGTTTTACCTATAGTTTAGCTCACAATTTTATTCTATCAGTAGAACTCCTTCAATTCCTGTCCTAGTTATTTCAGGAGAGTCAGTTTTCATCAGTGGTCTTGTTTCACAAGGAATAATAATTACTTGAACTATTCTATCATTTTTTGCAAAACGGTATGTGTTCATCACCTAAATTTTGGAATGTCATAAAAATTTCTCTTGCATAATTAGAATCAATTACTCCAGCCAATATATGTATTATTTGAGCTGCTAATCCTGATTTAGGTAATATTCGGACAAAATGGTTCTTAGAGATTCTCACACATCTTCCAGTAGAGATTGTTTTTATTTCTTTCCTATCCAACCAAAAGTCCTACTTCCTCCCAATGGTCTATTATTCAAATTATGTGAATCAATGAACAGATTACCTTTCCAATGTTGATAAGAATTATTAGAATTTAACTTCCTTAACAATTCTATCAATAACCCAGTCATTCTATCAATTAACCCATACCCTTGTGTCTACTATGGAATATGATATATCCATCCTATGTTGTTTAATGCACAGTATCTCTTCATTTTATTACCTTTGAAATGTGATCTTCAGTCACTTTGAATCCTCATTGGGGTTCCATAATATAGACTTATGATTTCTGAAGTTTTACAGGTGATTTTCTGGGTTGCATTCTTATAGGGACAAGGCGCTGTATACCTGAATAGGTACCAACAAAAGTACACATAAATTTGCATGCTTTAGGGGTCCAGTATAATCCATTTGCCAGATTTGGGCTGGTACTTTTCCCCTTTCTATCTCTCCAGTTACTACCAGAAGAACAATTTATTCCTTTTCTGACTCACATATATAACATTCCTTGTTTACATGTTTTAAGAATGAGAGAGCGGGGAGAAGCCAAGATGGCAGAGTAGCAGCATGTGCTTTCTAGAACGTTGTCCCCAAATTCAGCTAATACCTGTAAAAAATGACTATAAACAAATTCTGGAGCAGTAGAACCCACAGAATAATGGAGTGAAGCAAATTTCCAGCCCAAGACAGCCTGGAAAGTCACTAGGAAGTGTGTAGTGCACCATGCACGGGGCAGATATCAGTCTAGCATCAGCCACACTGGCACAGACAGAACCTGAGCAGGTCATGGGGAGACCGAATCTCTCACACCTGTGGTAGTTTCCAGACTTCAGGGCCCCAAAATGCTGAGGACAAATTGGAAGGTCAATGGAAAAAGCCTGTAGGATCAGTGCAGAAGAGTGGAGTGGTCCAACCCCAGCCACAGGGTGTCAAAGGGAGAAGGTGCAGAGGAATTTGCAGCAGCCACAGCAGCAGCAGGCATCAGGGGCACAGACAGTGACAGTTTGTGGGGTTCTAGGCCCACGGAATGTGAGAGAATCCAGCTGGTGACAGTATATCCTCTACACTCATTGGAAGCAGAGATTTACTTGACAAAGAGCTCAAAAGTCAAGTAAATGTCTGGGGAAATGAGCAAAAACTGAAAAAAGAATCAGACTGCAGAATCTTACTTTGGTGACAAGGAAGACAAAAAATATTCAAAGAAAAACAACAAAGTCAAAGCTCCTCTATCCAAATCCTCCAAGAAAAATATCAGTCTCAGGTCATGGAGGAGCACAAAAAAAATTTTGAAAATCAAGTAAGAGAAGTGGAACAAAAATTGGGAAGAGAAATGAGAGTGATACAAGAAAATTATAAAAATGAGGCAACTACTTGCTAAACAAGACCCCATAAATTGTTGAAAAAAATAACATTTTACAAAATAGACTAAGCCAAATGGCAAAAGAAATGCTAAAAACCAATGAGGAGAAGAATGCTCTAAAAAGTAGAATTGACCAGATGGAAAAGGAGTCCAAAAGCACACTGAAGAAAAGCATTCTTTGAAGACTGGAATGGAGCAAGTGGAAGCTAATTACTTTATTTTTTAAATGTTTATTTATTTATTTTCAGTTTTCAGCATTCATTTCCACAAAATTTTGAGTTCCAAATTTTCTCTCCATCTCTCCCCTACCCACATCCCAAAATATCAAGCATTTTGATTACTCCTTTCATCAATCTACCCTCCCTTTTAACCCCCATCCCTTCTCTTATTACCTTCTTCTCTCTTGTCTTGTAGGGCAAGATAAATTTCCATACCCCATTACCTGTATTTCTTATTTCACAATTGTATGCAAAAACGATTCTCAATATTTGTTCCTAAAACTTTGAGTTCCAACTTATTTTCCTCCCTCCCTCCCCACCCCTCCCTACTGAGAAGAAGAGCAATACAATATAGGCTATATGCGCATAGTTTTGAAAATGACTTCCATAATAGTCATCTTGTGTAATACTAATTATCTTTCCCTCCATCCTATCCTGCCCTCCATTTCTTCTATTCCCTTTTTTGCTCTTGTCCCTCCCCGAGAGTGTTTGCTTCTGGTTGCTCCCTCTGCCCATTTGCCCTCCATTCCATCATTCCCCCACCCTGCTTATCCCCTTCTCCCCTCTTTCCCTGTAGTGCAAAATAGATTTTCACAGAAAATTGAGTGTGTATGTTACTCTTTCCTTGAACCAAATGTGATGACAGTAATTTTAACTTTTCCCCTCTCACCTCCCCCTTTTCTCCTCCTTTAAAAACCTTTTCCATGCCTCTTTTATGAGAGATAATTTACCCCATTCCATTTCTTCCTTTCTCCTCCCAATATATTCCTCTCTCATCCCTTAATTTCATTTTTTTTAGAGATTATCTGTTCCTATTAAATTCACCGTGTTCTCTGTGTATGTGTGTGTGTATGTGTGTGTGTGTGTGTGTATGTAATCCCTCCAACTACCTAAGTACTGAGAAAAGTTTCATGCTCAAAAGCCCTCTATTTCATTGAATTACCATTTTTTTCCTTGAAGAATTATACTCAGTTTTCCTAGGTAGATGATACTTGGTTTTATTTCTAGTTCCTTTGACTTTTGGAATTATCATATTCCAAGCGTTTCAATCCCTTAATGTAGAAGCTGCTGGATCTTGTGTTATACTGATTGTATTTCCACAATACTTGAATTGTTTCTTTCTTGCTGCTTGTAATATTTTCTCCTTGTCCTGGGAACTCTGATATATGACTAATTCTGCTTTGCAAAACACTGTTCTCCTCATTGGCTTTGTGGACGTCTTTTGCCAATTGAGGTAGCCTATTTTTAAAGGAGTTATTTTCTTCAGCATTTTTTTGGGTCCCCTTTAGCAAGCTGTTCACTCATTTTTCATGATTTTCTTGTGTCACTCTCATTTGTCTTCCCAATTTTTCCTCCACCTCTCTTACTTGATTTTCAAAGTCCTTCTTGAGGTCTTCCATCACCTGAAACCATCATATATTTACTTTAAGTGTTATGGAAGCCCTTACTTGCTCTGGAGGTATGGGTTGTTCTTCCTCATTCAAAAGGATGGAAGAAAATACCTGTTCACCAAGAAAATAACCTTCTACAGTCTTATTTTTTCCCTTTTTTGGACATTTTCACACCCAGTCATTTGGTTTTTGAGTTGTTTGTCAGGAGGATATACTCTGGGGACCTGTAAGTTCTCAGTTCCTCCAAGATGAGACAATCAAGGAAGAGGAGTTTACTTCTCAGGGGCTTCCAGCTCCACCGCCAGGCAGGATGATGCTTAAGGGTGAGATTCATATCAGTTGCTCAGTTCCCCCAAGGACTTTAGGCTGAGACCTACATAAATGGATGCTGCTGCTGCAGCTGCTGCTGCTGATGCTGTGGCCACCACTGTCACCGCCTGGGACAGGGAGTAGGGGAGGACACTGCTCCCTTGTCATCACTGCAGAAAAAGCACTGACTTTTGAAGCTGCCTTTGGCGTTTGTGGGTTGAGGGATCTGCTGCTAGGAATTCCACCCCTGAGGCCTATTCTAGTTCTTTTCCTCCCAGTGCAGTGGCCAAGCCTGAGCTGCTCCCCACTTCATGCCCCATGGGATAGACCTTTCTTATCGACCTTCTAAGCTACCTTGGGCTGGAAATCTCTTTCACTCTGTCATTCTGTGGCTTCTGCTGCTCTAGAATTTGTTGAGAGTCATTTTTTTACAGGTATTTTATGAGCTGTGGGGAAAAGCTGGAGTATGTGGATCTTTCTGGTCCACCATCTTTGCTCTACCCTGAAGCTAAGTACTTCATGAAAAATCAAGAAATTATAAAACAAAACTAAAGGGAAGAAAAAATAGCAGACAATTTGAAATACATCATTGGATAAACAACTGACCTGGAAAATAGATCCAGGAGAGATTAAAAATTATGGGACTACCTGAAAACCATGATCAAAAAAAGAGCCTAGAAATAATCTTTCATGAAATTTTCACAGAAAACTACCCTGATATTGTAGAACTAGAGGGCAAAAAATATTTAAAGAATCCACCAATCACCTCCTAAAAACAATCCAAAAATAAAAATTCATAGGAACACCATAGCCAAATTCCAGAGTTCTCCTCCTTGAGGAGAAACTATTGCAAGCAACCAGGAAGAAACAGTTTGAGCATTGTGGAAATACAATCAGGATAACACAAGATCTAGCAGCTTCTACATTAAGGGACTGAAAGGCTTGGAATATGATATTCCAAAAGTCAAAGGAACTAGGATTAAAACCAAGAGTCACCTACCTAGAAAAACTGAGTATAATACTTCAGGGGAAAAAGTGGTCATTCAATAAAATAGATGACTTTCAAGCATTCTTGATAAAAAGATCAGAGCTGAGTGGAAAATTTGACTTTGAAACACAAGAATCAAGAGAAGCATGAAAAGGTAAACAGGAAAGTAAAACCATAAGAGACTTACTAATGTTGGGGGGAGGGGAGAGATGAGAAAATTTGTAACTCAAAATCTTATGGAAAAGAATGCTGAAAATTAAAAATAAATTAATTAATTAGAGAAAGAATGAATGAGAAATATAATATCTCATTCTTGTGCCCACTCATGTGTGGCATGGACTCTTAAATGACCATGTGTTTTATGGACCCATTTTGCTTGTACAAAATCATCAGTTGGTGTCAGAATAGGGCTGTATTTTGAATAACAGTCTTTCCAAATTGATCAGGATATGCATTTTACTAACGTTCTGGTGCAGTGAGGGCCATGTGAACATCTAGTTGAAAAACTGACAAATTAATAACCAAAGACATGCCCCACATATCTTCACACAATTCTTGGTCATGAATTTCCCATTTTTTATTTTTCAACATGGGCAACCATGTAGCTAACCCATTAGCTACTACGCATGAATCAGTGAATATATGACACTGTCCTCCTTGTTCTGTTTTGATAGCTTGGTGTGCTGCCATTAGTTCAGCATATTGACTACTTCCAACTATCCAGTACTTTCCAAAGTCCACCTAGTACATGGGTTACAAGCTATCACTTTACAATGTCTTTTGTGGCCCAAATATTTTTCTGTCCCATCAATAAACCACACATATCTCTTTTGTTCTTCAGTTAATCCATCCTATCCCTCATTCTATTTTACCAATAACTGTAACAGCTGTTTCTTTGGTTCAGAAGGTGTACCATTTCTCTCAGTATCTATGTTTTCTATAGATTCATATAAAGCAGAAACTTTTCTTTTTCCTGTTTTAGATCTATTCTGTATACTGTATATACCATTTCCACTTAATTATGCTAGCTTCTTGTGCATGCCCGATTCTTTGAGAAGCTAGGGTATAATAGGGATTTCAGGCCTTAATATTACCTCATGACCTAAAATCTGTTGTTCAGTCTCTACTAAAGTCCAACATACAGCAAAGAACTGCTTTTCCAAAAGAGTATATTGAGCTCCAGATGGAGTTTCCTAGACCCAAATCCCAAGGGCTCGTTTCAGCTTTGTTGTTTTTGCCCTAAACTCCAGTTTGTATATTCATCCTGTATAGTCACTTGTAATTCCTCTGGCTCACTCTGCATAGGGTGTAAATCTAGGACCAACTTATACAGCTGCTTTTGCTTCACCAAAAGCTTTGGTCCACTCAAGTCCCCAATCAAATTCATATTTTTTTCTAGTAATTTTATATAAAAGTTTCAAAATTTATCCTAGAAGCGGTAAGTGATGTCACCAATATCCAAATAATCCTATAAACTTTTGGGCCTCTTCCTTATTGGCGGGGATAGGAAAATCCTGAATCTTTTGTCAGGCTTGTGGGAGAATCTGTTGCAGCTCCTGATTCCATTGTATACCCAGAAACTTTACAGTTTGAACTGGTCCTTGAATCTTTGCTGGGTTAATCTCTCACCCTTTGCTTTTCATATGCTCTATTTAAAGTGTCAAACTTTTCTCCACTTCTTCTATAATTTTTCCCTGAATCATAATATCATCTATGTAGTAGGCAAGCTACCCACCAGGTAGCTCTAATTCATCCAAATGTTCAGCCACAATCCTATGAGAAATAGTGGGGCTATGCAGATATCCCTGTGACAAGCATATAGAAGTATATTGTATATTATCAACCCAAGTGAAAGCAAATTGGTCTCATTGATTTGAATCTATTGAGATAATAAAGAAAGCATTGGCTAAATCAATAACTGTGTACCAACTCCAATCATATTTTTGGATCTTTTCTATTAAGGTAATTGTATCTGGAACAACAGCATACAAAGGGGGAGTAACATTATTCACTCACTTCCTCCCACTTCTGTTCCACTCTTTCAGCAAACTCCTCCCAACACAGGCTCCATGTGACTTAATGGGCCTATTAATGAATAGGAAAGATTTTTCAATTTAATTGTCATTGTGCCTAGTTAACATATTTGGGACATGTTTTACTATTGAGTGTCCTATATAAACTTTACCTGTACCCCTCTAAGGTTGTAGGTTCCCTAAGAACTCTTGCCCACTGAAAAATGCAATAAATCTTTACCATTTTGACCTGAACAATGCTTGAGTTCATGAATTCTTCTCCAGATGGCTTATGCACGGAACTCCAGTATTGGAGTTCCTGTACCTCTATCCCTTTCCAGCCCTCATCACAGCCATTTAAAAACAATTCGTTACCTATTTTCAAAACTTCGTAAATGATTATGGCTGCCAGCATTGCTTAAATTCTGTCCAGAGTAGTGGGTTTCATTCCTTGTCAAATTATTTAGCTTCATTAGTCAGAGGAACAATTTTCTTAAGATATACAATATAACAGAAACTCTGTACTTGGAATAAAATGGTTGAAGTTGAGAAGTAGATCACGGAACCCCCCGACGCTCAATCTTTTCTAATCTGTACAATGGAGAAAATAACATATCAAGCGTTATTGTGGGGGTCATGTGAGAAAAGGTATTCATTGTAAATATTATTATGAACTACCACATCACGAAAAAAGTAAACCCTCTGGATGTGATCCTGATCTAATTACTGAGGTAGGAGTTAAGAGAAACTGTGAGGACTTTAGATGAAAGAAATGTGTTATATTTAATTGTGGTGAAAACCTCAAGTTTAGACAGTCATTTCTCCAGAGTATTGGCAGAATGAAAAATGTAATGTTATAGAGATCTAAACTGAGAGGTGGAGCATGGGGCAAAAGGAAGCATCAAGCAAAGGTGGCAAGTGCTAATTGGGTCTTATCAATAATTGTTATCACAGAAGCACGGATAAGCTAGATACAAAAAGGCTAGAAAGAGGGCAGCTGACTATAGGAGTCCAAAGCAGAATGATTTAAACAATAAAAAAATAGTCTGGAGGGGAACACTGTGCTGGACTCTGGTAGGTGAGAGATCAGGCTAGGGGTCATCAGAGAGGCTTAAGTCATACGGTTCTTGAGTCCACATCTTAATACGCCCTCCCTACACACACACACACACACACACACACACACACACACACGCACAGGCACACAGGCACACACACAGATTCACACATCCTGATAGAAAGGAGAACAGATAATAACCTAGTATTAAAGTAGGGAGTGGTTGACTCAAAACCAGGGAAGAATCAGGCAGGAAATGAATGGAAGGCACTTTTCAGAAGAACTAGGATAGAGAGAACTGATTCCATAAGAGAGGAAAATTTTCCATAAAATGAGTGGACACAGTATGAATCATGGCAGACAACCTGAAAATTGAAGATACGTGGGGAAGGCAAATAGGAAACCATTTTTCTCCCACTCAGGGAAACAGAAGCAAAGACTTTGTTTTGTGAAGTACATGGTCAGACAATCAAGGGTCAGGGAATTAATGATGAATTTCTTGCTTATTTGAAACTCAGGAGAAAGGAGCTATGGGGAATTGGAAGGAGAAGTGAATACGAAAAGGGAAAATCTGTCCCAAGACCTATGTATGAGACTCAGAACCAAAGGTTAATGAAGCAAATTCTAGGTCTAAGTACAGACAGATTTGTCAAGTCACAATTATTGGTGTGACAAATAGGTCTGAGCTAAGACCTTGTAGTTTATCCTATGGAAAAGTTGAAAACAAGTTGGGGTCCTCTAGTAAAGATCATACAGAAATGCAGGCAGTTTGGTATAGTGCATAGAGTATAAGCTTGGAGTCAGAAAAGCTTTAATTCAAAATCTACATTTACCTACTAGCGGCAAAACCCTAGGTAATTGAATGACCTCATTTAACATCAGATTCCTTATCTGCAGATAAGACTTGTACCTACCTCACAGGAGTCTGAGGAGGATCAGATGAAATAATGTCAGTGCTACATAAATATTGGTAAAATAAGGTGAGGTAATCACACCATACTAATACTAATACAAAACTGGATCTAGCTCCCTAGAGTTTTTATGGAAATTCAAAATTAGCTTGAAAAACTTGTGGAATTTTTCCTTAAATTTTTTTCCCTCCTCTAATATTAACCTGCAATCCTTCCTAATAAAGACTCCTCTTTTAGTTCAGTATTTTATACAGTGTTGAAGTTGATAGAGTTCCAAGACTAGCTTCTGACATATCCTTGCTATGTCTTATGTGGCAAGTTCCTTAACCAGTCCATTCTTTGAACAACCTTTCATTGCAGAGATCATGCTGACTGGCCTTGGCAGAACAATGTCCTCAACTAGAGAATTGATAATACAAAGGAAATCACAGGTTCAACTGATCAGTGGATTAAAAATCTCATCAATGAAAAAGCTCCCTTGACTGGTGCCATTTTCTACTCATCTGCGCCTTTTTACTTTTTTCCTGTGTTTTTCTCTAAATCTCTCATACAAAATCTATCAAATGCCCTGGAGAGTCATTTTGGAGATAGGGTGGGGAGGGAGAAGGGAACAAATATTTGTATCATTCCTAGTATGTATGCATGGCGTGTCCACGTCAGAAAGTGTGCTGTGCTCTATGAGCAAACCAGAATTGAGACAGCACCAAGTAAATGTAGGATGTGCAGATTTGGGATATCTACCTTAACTATTCACATGGAATATTTGTGCCCTACCCAGGTAAAGCATTCTGAGCTCGTATTGATCTGATCAGCCACAGGCAGATACATTGAAGCTTCACTTTATCATGGTGATGTCGTTTTGGTCCTCTTCGAGAATGAAGGACAACAGCCAACCAAGTATATATGCCAGACACTATGCTAAGCATATTTACAAATATTTCATTCAATTTGCATAAAATTCCTGCAAGGTAGATGCTGCTGTTAACCTACATTTTGACCTGAGAATTTTGAAACTGAGATAGACAGTAGTTAATTAACTTGCCCTCAGTCTTATATTATATGATAGCCTATTCAGTGTCTGAGGCTGTAATTGTACTCAGATCTTTTTGACTTGAAGTTCAGCATTCTATCCACTGTACCAGCTGCATGTCATTATTTTTTAAGAAGAATGTTTCACTGTTCTCTAAATTTCCAAATTGTCACTACATTGACTAGAGTCTCCTATACTTCAATTTTGTTTTGGTTTATATGATTGTACTAAATATGTAAATTATTGTCCTGTTTCTCTTTCTTTTGAACTGTTGCACTTCATAGAAGTCTTCCCAAGTTTTTTCATTCTTTATATTTGTCCATTCTTGTGTTGTAATCATCTCTCAATAAAACCATAGACCACCATTTGTTCAATCATTCTTCACTTTGATTCCAGTCGCTTATTGCTGTACAAAGTAATGTTAAGAATACTTTTGAATGCAGGGAATCTTCTGTCTTTTGACCTGCTTGAGATATTGAACAACTAGTGGTATCACTGGGTCAATCAACATGCATCGTTTGATGATTGGTCAGGTATAAATTCAAGTTTATTCAGGATAATTAGTCATTATATAAGACATACTGTGCATCAGTATGCTTACCTTTCCAAATTCCCTAAAACATTGGAAATTTTTAAGTCTTATTTCTTTTACCAGTATGATTAGTAGGAAATACCATAACAGAGTTGTTTTTATTTGTATTCATTTTTTTTATTATTAGTAATATGGAGAATTCATCTGATTCTTGATGGCTCAGATTTTTTTTTTCGAAGACTATATGCCCATATTCTTTGGTGACATCTCTATTAGGACTTTTTTTTTTCCTTTTTGCTCTAATCTCTTTCTCCCTCATGTGAGTCAACAGCTTTTCTTTTTATTCTATTTGCATTTCTTTTATTCTTGAATAAAATATTTTTAACTTTATATGTGTTATATATTTTATGATCTTCTTCTTCCCTCTTTGATGAAAATTTCTTTCCTTAGTTTTGCTATGTACCTACTGCCATTGTTCTCTCACTTTACCATTAAGAAGGAATATTTTATATTTAGGTCATGAATATATTTGGAACTTCTTGTGATGTATTATGTAAGGTGTCAGTCTAAACCTAATTTCTGTGAAGTTCCTTTACAGTTTTATCAGAAGTTCTTGTCAAATAAAGAATCCTTATCTCAATGGTTTGTTTTAGGTTTATTGCTAGTGTAGTATAGTCTCTTACATCTGGGCCTTATTTAATTAACCTATTCCATTAATCAACTTCTCTGTTTTCACCACTAGCTAAGAGCATAGCTGATTACAATTACAGTTTGAGATCTAGTAATACTATTCCCTTTATGTTCTCATTTTTCATTGTTCCCTCTGACATTCTTGACATTTTGTTCTTCCACGTGAGTATTGTTATTATTTTGTCTTCTTCAGTTAAGTAGCTCATTTGTGATTTGATTGGCATATCACAAAATTAACTTAAGTTAATGTCATCCTTTATTTTTAACATGGAAATTACTCATGAGCTTATTTTGCTCCAGAGTCTAGTCAATATTTGTTAAATTGACATGAAAAGTTGAACATTATGCATATATCTTCTGATTCTCATTCAGTAATTGACAAAGTTCTATCCTATCTCCTTTAGCGAAATGTTTGTTAAGAATATTAATTACCGTTTCCTTGTTAGTATTTCTAGTTCTTAAAGAATACCTGAAAGATATATGATAACTTTTTAAGAAAAATCAGCTCAAGTTTACATACAAGAGGAATGCTGAGCTAGTAATTCATGTGCCATCATGAAGTGCTTGTGGCCATGATGATGGATCTTATCTGGCTTCAGTACCTTATTGCTGTGCAAAATAGCACAATTATATTAATAATGTGTGAGTTTTCTGTTTTCCATTTAATCCAATATATGTCTCTGTCACTTTGGACTTTGTACTACCTTAAAAATGACCAGATATTATCTGCATTATATTTTTATTTTTTCAACTCACCTCTCATTTCTTTGCTTCTCAAGAATATTTAATATAAGTTTTGATTGATATTCAATTGTTCATTTCTGCACTAGTTTACATTTGCATCTGTCTATTCCTCTACCAGTTTAATATATTTGTATTGTTATAACATTTTCATTATCTTTACTGCTTAAGGGAATATAGAATTGCTGATTTGCTTTTGTTTTCTGGATTCCATTTGATCTTTCTTTCTTGTTGCCTTTAATTGAATGTTATAACATTTAGCTTTTCTAAGTTTACTTTATGTAAAAAATACTTTGTGTACTCATTATAAATTAATGTAATTTAACTTTATTTTTGTACACATCTTTAAGGTCTCATCAATTTGCCTCTTCCATGATGATGCTTAGTGCCTGCCCCTACTCTTAAGCTTTGATAACTCTTCTTTTCCAACTTTCTGTTTGTCCATAGCAATTTTTTGCCATTTATACAGTTGTGCACAAGTCTCAAAATGTATTTACACTTTAAATACTGCAGGATGATAATTCATCCATTATTGTTTTAGCAAATGCCAGATTTAAAAAGTATTTGTATTTTAGGATGGTTTTTCTGATAGTTTAATTAATTCTATAAACTCAAGAAAAAGACTTCTAATAATCCAGTCTAAAATTGATATCCTTTTTAAAAAATAAGGTGAGGCATCAATGTTATTTTTTTGTCATTTATTTCTTTGTTAGATAATATTTCTGTTGTTTTCATTAATGATTTTTCAACTTCTTCAGGCTCGTTTATTTTTCTCTCTTCAGATGGTAAGAATTTTTCAGTTGTTTCTCTGACTACATCAAATCTAACCACAGAGATTAAACTATATCTTACAATTTTCTTGTACTGCTCAGAAATAGATTGTTATATAACTTGGACATTGACAAGAAGCACTATGAAAGCCATTGACTGAGATCTGAATTCATGAAAATTGTTGGTTCACTCACTTTAGTGGTCATTGTCACCTGTCTTAAGGGTGGTAGGTTTCAATATTTCTAATCTGTTTTTTTTAAAATATTTAATTTACTTACTTTTCAATTTAATGTAATCGAATTATCCATTTTGCATTTCATAATGGTCTCTATCTCTTCTTTGGTCATAAATCCCTCTGTTCACCATAAATATGCCAGATAAACTATCCCTTTCTCCCCTAATTTGTTTATAGTATTAGTGTTTATATATAAATTGTATACCAATTTGGATGTTATTCTGGTATACAATGTCAGATGTTGGTCTATGCCCAGTTTCCACCACACTATTTTCCAGTTTTCCTAGCAGTTTTTGTTAAACAGTGAGTTCTTATCACAGAAGCTGGATTCTTTGGGTTTATCAAAGAGTAGAGTGCTATAATCATTGGCTCCTATGTCTTGTTTTCCTAATCTGTTCCACTGATCTACCCCTCTATTTCTTAGTCATTTCCCAGTGATTTGATGATAGCTGCTTTATAATATAATTTAATAACTTGAATGTCTAGACCACCTTCCCTAGCACTTATTTTCATTAATTTCCTTGATATTATGAACCTTTTGTTCTTCCAGATGAATTTTGATAATACTTTTTCTAGCTCTATAAAATAAGTTTTTAGTACTTTGGTTGGTATGGCACTGAATAAGTGAATTAATTTAGGTAGAATTGTCATTTTATTATAATTGTATGGAAAGTATTTTGCAAATGTGTTCACATAATCTCTGGGTTTATTTTGGCAGATAGGCTCCTAAATACTTTAAAATGTCAACAGCAAATTTAAATGGGATTTCTTTTTCTATGTCTTCCTGGTGGGCTTTGCTAGTAATATACAGAAGTGCAGATGATTTATGTGGGTTTATTTTATATCCTGTATCTTGGCTAAAGTTGTTTATTCTTTCAAGTAGTTTTGTTTTAATGATTCTTTAGGATTCTCTAAGTATATCATCATATCACTTGCAAAGAGTGATAACTTAGATTCTACTTTGCCTGTTCCAATTCATTCCATTTCTTTTTCTTCTCTTAGTGCTAAAACTAACATCTCTAGTACCACATTGAATAGCAATGGTGATAATGGACATATATGTTCCACCCATGATCTTACTGGAAATGCATCTAGTTTATCCCCATTGTATATAATGCTTGCTAATGGTTTTAGATAGATGGTAGTTACCATTTTAAGGAAGACTCCATTTATCGTGTACTCTCCAGTGTTTTCAACAGGAATGCATATTGTATTTTGTAGAAAGCTTTTTCTGCATCTATTGAGTTAATCATATAGTTTCTCTTAGTTTTGTTGTTGATATGATCAATCATGCTGATAGCTTGTACTAATATTGAACCAGCCCTGCATTCCTAGTATAAATCCAACATAATGTTGCTAAAATATTTTTGCTAATATTTTATTTAAAACTTTGGCATCTGGGGCGGAGCTAAGATGGCGGAGTAGAAAGACTCACATTTGCTAGCTCCGAACCCACAGCCCATGGATTTCCTCTAAAAAGAACTCCTGACAAATTCTGGAACAATGGAAGCCACACAGCAACACAGTGAAGGAGATTTCCGTTGCAGAGAGCCCTGAAAAACCGAACCCAAAGGTCCATCGAGCCCTGAACGGGAGTAGAGCCCTCCCCTGCCCTGCCCTGGCCACACGGCACTGAGAGGAGCAAGCAGAGCCAAGCAGGCTTCAGGGACAGGAATCTCCAGCGGCTGCAAAGGTCCCTCCACCCACAGACACACAGGTCAGTGAGAGAGACAGGCTGAGAGGGGAGCGGGGAATCACCGGGACTCGGACCCCCTCAGGAGGCAGCCACTGCAGCAGAGGCAGAGACAGCAGCGACCAGAGGCTCCCAGAGCAGGCAGGAGCTCAGCAGCAGCTCCATTACAAAAGATCTCTGCATAAACCCCCTGAGGGAACTGAGCCTGAGAGGCGGCCCTGGCCGAACCTGAGAAACTGATTTAACCTTACCCTGACTAGCAGCCAAGCCTGTCGCCAAAAGCCCTGAGGCTGGGGAGCAGCATTTGAATCTCAGACCCCAAGCACTAGCTGGGCAGACCTAGGCCAGTGGTGGAGA
>JAQQSK010005766.1:0-14756 GCA_028658325.1 Potorous gilbertii
TTTAGTAGGACTGTACATGTATAGACTATATCAGATTTCATGCTATCTTGGGAAGGGAGGTGTGTAGGGAGGGGAGAAAATTTAGAACTCAAAATCTTACAGAAATGAATTTTTAAAACTAAAAACAAACAAACAAACAAATGAATGAATGAATAAATAACTACATAAATTTAATGGGAAAAAAGAAAGGAATACGACGAAAGAAATTTAGGTAGCTGGAATTGAAGCAGAGGTAAAACCTACATCCAAATACAAGGTGGAGGCTAGAGAGGGAGAGAGGGAAAGAGAGGAGGAAGAGTGGTAGGGAGAAAGAGAGAGAGAGTGAGAGAGAGAGAGAGAAAGAGAGAGAGAGAAAGAGAGAGAGAGAGATTTGAAGGACGGGGGAAGAGAGGCAGGTTTGAAAAAGGGGGAAGGAAATGGGGGATGGTCTAGAAAAGGTACCTGGAAAGACTTAAAAAAAGGACTCACAGGATAGAGACCCAGGGAAGAGGGCAGGAAGGACATTCTGAGTCACATCCTATAGATACCAAAGGTAGGTTTTAAAAGGTGTTTATAGGAAGTATAAAGATGTGGGCTCAGTTCCAGGGGTCCTCCCTTGTTCAATTCTTAAGAACAAATGTATCTGTTCATGCCCTGCTTTGGGGGAAGGGTGGAGTTGTGAGGAATAGGCAGAGGTGACTGGCATGTTCTCAACCCAGGCAGCATTCAGGAGGTATCATCTTGTAGTATGAAGATCCTTAGTAATGAGACTCCACACACAGGTCAGCAACCTTGGGCACCCAGTATAGCCTTAGCTCAGCCAAGCACAGAGAAGGAGGTGCTTTCTCAAAGAGTCTGGGAATTTGATCCTCACTTGTAGCATGTCTTCCTATGATAGCACATATCACCATGATTCTACCTTCAGCTGGGGAATGCTCCCCATACCCACTAAATTAGAGAACTTTTGTGCCCTAGAATGTCCCTATTGTCTAGGGACTCACATTTCAACTCCTTTGCCTAGCATTAAGTTGTCCTGCACAATCAGGTCCCTTTAAAGTTTGACATCTTGTTACCTCTCTCCAGACTCTACTCTCTAACCAAACTGACCAACTCTCTGTCTATGCCTTTTGCTTTCCCAACTGGGTACCTTTGCCTTTGCTATTTCCTATCTATCAGATGTCTTTCCTGTCCCTCTTATGTTTTATTCCATATTATTTGTACATGTCATAACTCTTCAGTAGACAGTTACCTGTGAAAAGGCAGGATGCAGCAAGTCTAAATTTGATGTCTCTTCCAACAGTAAAGGGAATGTCTGTGGAATTAATTGAATCTTTTTCTGCTTGTATGAAGGAAACCATGGATATTAAACTTCACTGAAAAGTCAGTTTCTCAGGATACCCACTCCCTCCTTGGGTATCTATTCCTTTAGCCTCTTTCTTTCTCTGAGATTCGTTGTATTCAACTATTTCTTATTTCTCGCAGCAATGTAGTGTTTCATCATATTTGTGCGCTGATTGGTGAGCTTCTACTTTGCTGCCTTCCAGGCATTTATTCAAGTCATCAGTTAAATGCTGTTGGAGTTGAAACAGATTCCTGAGGTAGCTCATTTAAGACCTTGAAAGCTGACTTTAAGTCACTAATAGCTGCTCTTGGTGTCTAACCTTTTAACCAGGTCTTAATCCACCTAATTATCACTTAGCTGTCATTATTTTGGAAGAGTGATTTATCATCACATTTGATTAGAGTTTTAAAATCCTTTTGAAGATACTAGCCAAGGAGAAGAATGAAGACACCCATGGCTGACCTATATACTTTTCTTAAAATGAAGTTCCTAGGAGAAACCAGTAAATCGAAGGAAAGGGCCAGAGGGGTGGAGTGAATCTCTAGGCTAAGTAGGTTGGGGGTAGAGTGAACATCTAAAATGAAGAGGCCACAGAGGTAAAATGAACTTCCAAGATGAAAAAAAAGGCTAACATGGCAACCATGCCATGGCAAGAGAATGTTTGGAGAGTCAGAAGTGGATTCTTGAGAGGAATGACAACTGTGTCTTCCTATTCTTTGACCATTTCTCTTTTAGAAAATGGCTCTTTAGTCTAACAAATTTGGGTCAGTTCTCTAATATATCTTCATTGTGAGACCATTATCAGAAAAACTTGTTGCAAAAGTTTTTTCCCATTTATCTGTTTCCCTTAAAACTTTATATTAGATTTGTTTACATAAGAATATTTTAATTTTATATAATCAAAATTGTCAATTTTATGTCATGAGATCCTCTCTATCACTTATTTAGTCATGAACTCTTCCCTACTTCTGAAATCCAAAAGGTAATTTCTTTCTTGGTTCTCTATTTTTTAAAAAAATGATGTGACCTTTATATCTAGATCATAAACCCATTTGGAGCTTACCTTGTGTAAGAGCTTTTCTTCCAGCCATCATTGTTGCTAAACTGCTAGCCAATTTTCCAGAAGGTTTGGTCAAAGAGCGAGTTTTTCTCCTGGTAAATGGAATCTTCGGGTTTGTTGAACACTATGCTACAGTGGTGACTTTTGAAGGATTTATAGGTATTTACTTGCCTTGGAGGAAAATGTTGCATCCTGGGTTTGAAAGTGGTGCCTGGAAGTGTTTGCAACAATGGATTTTTATGGTTGTTGTTGACTCCATTTATCGAAGGCAATTGTCTCTTAAATTTTTTCCCGTTATAATTTTCTTCTCATTTTGATCTTCTTTTGGGGCACAGATATAACTTTGTACTCCGAACCTTGGAATTGGTTTCCAAAAAACATTTCGGAGATATACTGTTTATTTTAATACTATTATTGTCGTATTTCTTCTATTTAATGGAAATGTAGCAAGTTCATCCAGCACACATCTTTCCGCTAGGTTTTGTTACTTATATATAGAAACTCTGATGATTTATGTGCATTTATTTTGTATCTTGCAACTTTACTAAAGTTGTTCATTGTTTCAACTACTTTTTTGTTGATTTTCTAGGGTTTTCTAAGTACACCATCATATCATCTGCTAAAAGTGATCATTTTGTTTCCTCATTTTCTATGAGGAATTTCTTTTTCTTATCTTACTGCTACAAATATTATTTCTATTGTTGTTTGTCCTTTGTTCTCAAAGAGAACCATGACATCAAGAAGGGTGATGCCATGACTTGCAAGTGAATTGGATTTAAGTGAGGGAGGGCTCTGCAAAGTCACCAGCCTCATTATCTCCTCCAGAGCCATCTACCAGTGGGAGTATATAGATCAGGATAACAGGATAATTGGCCCCAGATGCAGTGGGAGACTTTGGCCTTTTCAAGCTAAGGTCTAAGGCTATACCCATTCAGTGATTAAGGCTGGGTAAGAGAGGAGGCAAACAATGATCTCTTGTACCTAGTAAAAAAAATGTCAATGGTTAGGAGGATGGAAGACCCTCAGAGTTTCTAGCCAAAAAATAAACAAATGCTATTTATATTCATTCTGAGCCATCAGAGCCCAAATAATGACAAAGTTGAACTTGGGCTGGAACCTGTTGTTAGCCAGTCAATGAGAGCCAGGGTGATTTGGGTTTAAGGCAAAATCCTTAAGAAAGAAATTTAGATATATTTATATATAAACCCCAAGATCTCTTGCAAAATTTCAAGAATCCAAATTTACATTCCTTTGGGCAGAGCACCTGCAGGTAAGGATATGATACCTTATGATACCTCATGTAGAGAGAAGGAGAGGAGAGGAGAGGAGAGGAGAGGAGAGGAGAAGGGAAGGAAGAAGCTGTGTTGCCCAACTGGAACTGACCAGCTGGGGTCCCCAGTGGGGCAGTATGTACCACTCACAGGTAGTTTATTCTTCATTCTTGAACTATTATTTCTAATACGATACTGAATAATAAATGGTGATTTTGGACATCCTTGCTTAATCCCTGATCTTATGGGAAGGCTTCTAGTTATCCCCAATATAGATAATGCATATTCTTATTTTTAGTTAGATACTACTTGTTGTGTTTGTCCTTCATTCTCAAAGAGGACCATGACATCAAGATGATGACATAACTTGCAGTTGACTTTGATTTGAGTGAGGGAGGGCTGTGCAAGGTCACCAGCCTCACTTCCTTCTCCTGAGCCATCTGTGTCCAGTGGCCTGACATTTATCATGATGACTGGAGATGACTCAGGATGCTTGCTACTGGAAAAATAAAATAAAAATAAAACTTTGATTATGCAGACCTTTATCAGCAAGGTGATGTCTCTGCTTTTTAGTATGCAGTTTCAGATTTGCCGTGGCTCTTCTTTCAAGGAACAAGTGTTTTTTTTTAAATTTCATGAGAATAGTCACAGATCTTTGAGTAAAAAAATACAAAATCTGACATTGCTTTTATTTATTCTTCCTCTGTTTGCCAGGAAATAATGGGACAGCTTCACAAATTCAGGTTTTTTTAAAAAAAAAATATTAAGTTTTAAGCCATCTCTTACATCCTTCTCTTTTACTATCACTGAGGTAAGATACTACTTACCATTTTAAGAAAATCTCTATTCATATGCTCTCCAGTATCTTTAATAAGAATGGGTGCTGTGTTTTATCAAAAGATTTTTCTGCATCTATTAATATAATCACATGGTTTTTGCTGTTTTTGTTATTGATATAGTCAATTATGCTTTATATTTCTCTAATTTTGATCCAGCTCTGCATTATTAGTATATATCCCACTTGTGTATGATCTTTATGACATAATGTTGCAATCTCTTCTTGCTAGTATTTTATTTACAATTTTTTGTATCAATATTCATTACTAATTGAACTTTGGAATCACCACTAAATTGTAAATGCTCCAAAATACATTAAAAAAAATTTTTTAAGAAGAGAACCAACCACAGTGTGAAATTATTCCTGTGGATAAACTTTTATGAATCACAAAGTAGTAAAGGTCATTTGGTTGGTGCCTTTAGTTCAGACCAGGCATATATCAATAGATCTAGAGGTGTCCTAACTCACAACTCCTAGGAGACTGGGGTTCTACCTTTGTAGATAGTGATGACCTGAAAACTTGGTTAAAGAAAAGGCAACGGGCTAACTGCATACATTTTATGATTTAATTAATTAAACAAATCCCCATAAAGATAATGGTTACATAGCTCTATGGAGTCAGGAACAATCTGGCTACCTGGTATAGAAATCTTCTGACTTACACACATTTTAAGGTGAGAAGGGAACTCTCTTACTTGGACAAATTGTAAATTTGGTAAGACAAGACAATTAACAAAGCAAGGATGGGCCTTGCAGTTCTAGGCCGTGTAAACATATGTCTCTGTGACATACGACAAGAAAGGAAATCCCATCGCTAGTGGCAGGCTTCCTGTCCTAAACAGGTACTCAAAATAGCTGACACAGAGAAGGGTAAAGAAAGTTTCAATTGAAATTACAACCCAGGACATCTGTGCTTTTTTTCTTATCACTAAAATGCCAGGAGAGAGGATCTCCTAAGGGAATCATTAAGTCAGCCCCTTTGCTTCCCTGACACCAAAAGGCCATTAGGTTCAGACTTCTTAATTCAAGCTTTGGTCCTTATTAAAGTCTAAAATTTATATTAAATATTATCAATAGTAAAGGGATTGCAGTCAATGCATGTTATCTTAGTTATCATTTAAGAGAAATATTGGGCTTGGAATTATATCTAGCTATTACAATCAGATATTTCAATTGTAAGGACATGATTCCTTTGGGGTTCAGGATAAAAGGTACTTTTTCTAGTCGCTGGAAGTGGAGTGGAGAAATAGCTCCAACACTGAGATGCAGAGTAAGAGGTTAACCCCAGTCAGGGTATCTTCACCTCTCACAATTCACTTGTCATGACATTCAATGAAGGTAGAATGAAGCATGTATTTCTCAAGGAACATAAGAGTTTATGAGCAGGTACAAACCTGCCAATACAGTAGGTCTAATGACTGTCTCAGTTAGCCCAAAGACGTCTAGCTCAAGAAGAATCTTCTTTTTGTAAGTATATGAAAACGAACAGAGCAGGGTAGATGAGGAAATAATATAATTTGTTACAGAGTTGATCACTTCATGGGATTGAACACAACATGGTAGGTTACATCACTAAAGCATGGGAAACAATATGATTGGTTGAAAATTAGGAATTATGGGATAACAACAACCCTCTCCTTCCCTCCTGGGACTAAGGAATGTTCATTATTTGAGTCCACTTGCAAGGTTGGAGATGGCGGACCAGATGTTTTTGAAGAAGAGTTTGGTGATGTACAGATATTGGACCAGACTACCTGTTGAATACCAGTATCTTTCAAGGACAGCACATTTCCTTGAGGTATGAAAAGAACAGGAATGAGCAGGAATACTGGATTTATAAATTTGCCTCATTACAGATCAGCTGAATTTCAGAAGAAAGGTCAGAGACAAAGGACAGTGACTTATGTAGCTCCAGAACACAGTGAAATCAAATATTAAATATTTGAAATATGCTATACTATTTATATGAGATGTTGACAGATAGGAGGAAACACATTTATCAAATGAAGTTCATGAAAGAGTAATTGAGGAGGCCGTATACAATACTTGGGAGTTTGGCACCTCAGAAGTAAGATGAGGTCTAAAGTTAACCAAGAAGAGAATGATTTCACTCAACAAGTCCACTCTTGGCAGTTTTTTAGGGGTGTAAGCACTGAGAATTGAGCAACATGCTGGTACATAACTATGACTTCATTGGTCTCTGCCATTCAAATCTGTGCCTTCTTTTTTTTCCATCTTTTCTCTCCTCTTCATCAGCCTATTTCTTCTGGGAGGGCTGATCTCTTCCCCCAATCAGAAATTAAGTCATTGTACACATAGGCAAGAGTCACAGGAATCAGAGATCTCTCAATCAATCATGTGTCACTCTTCCCCAAATGCATAGGAAAGAGAGGGAGTGGGGGATCCTTTGGAATGTTGGAAGTCAGGAATACACCTTAGGGCCAGTTCTGGGATGATTAGGTATGTGACCTGAGTTTTGGGTGAGTTCACAAGGAGCTTCTTTGCTTTATTCCCAATGCCACATTTTGCTCCTTGGTCCTTGTTTGGAGCAATCAGGAGGGATAACTAGCAGCAGAGAATCCTACCTTCCTCCTAAAGGGGCATCTGGAATTGTAGTGTTCCTACAGGGAAAAGCCATAAAATATAGCAATAAGTGAAAACCCACAAAAACTTAAACTCTGTGAAAGATGGAAGCCTAGATATGGTGACCTGTTAGAAATAGTAACTTAGATACTAGATCATAACTTAGACACTGAGTCAAAACTTAAGATACTATGACCAATGAAAGCCAAAACAAGAATATTGTGACCTACATGTGACTGGGACATGATCAACACACAAACTTATGTTGGGGCATAACAACCAAGATCACGACTAAGCAGAAAACCAAAAATACCCAGCAATCAGTAGTAATGTACCATCTAGCTCCTCCCTTTTCTGTTTTCTATATTTAATATAGGAATTTTTGGGGTTCTTAGCCCGGATCCATTAAACTGTCTAGCTGCTGCCCCAGCCTGAAGATTGCCACTGTTTTGTAAGTATTCATAAAGATTGATTAAACTACTACCTATAATCAATCTGGAGCTTGCTGACTTCTTCATTTGGTATCAGGAGAGCATCCTGTGGTTAGGGTGGAGGCACAGGTTTGCCCAGCCAGGGGAATTCCTAACTTTACTGTTACTGGCTGGATACCAATGGAATGCCAAAGGAGTAGGAGATAGGTGGGGGTGGGGAATCCCTGGATGGCCTTCACGTGGGGCATGGGGGTGGACTGTGTTGGACTACAGCCTAAGTAGGGAGATGCTCTGAACAAACCAAAAGGCCTAGTCAAACTTATGATTGAATTATGTTCTATCAGGTTGGGGAAAGGGAACAAAATAGTGGCAGTAGGTTAGCCCCTCCTCATAGCATTAAAAAAAGGTACTACCACGTTCCTGGATTCAGAGTCTGAAAATAGAAAGGAATTTTAGGCAGAAGAAACATGTAGAAATTCTGATTTGCTGGTTAGCCAGGTTGAAGGGAGTTAAGTATATAGATCTGAAAGCAACAAGGCACTTGAATATTTGTGAGAGAGTCTCTTTCTGCTTCTCTCCCTCCATACCTGATTGATTGCAGCAATCTCATAGGAGGGGTGAACAGAAGACAGAGAGAGAGAGAGAGAGAGGGAGAGAGAGAGAGAGAGAGAGAGAGAGAGAGAGAGAGAGAGAGAGAGAGAGAGAGAGAGAGAGAGAGAGAGGGGAAGAAGCTATTATGAGGAGTCAGGGACTCTAAAATGGAGACTGGAAATTAAAAAGTACCACCATGGGAAATAGGATTAGGAAATCAGCAAAATAGTATCCATCTCCAATGTCTTCATCAGAGATGTGCCCATACAGCCCCCATCTTGGAACATGGTGTTGGAAATCTCATAGCACTTCTCCCAATTTCCTGCTTCTTCTTAGGTTCAGCTTTTCTGCCTCTTCTATCCTTACTCCCACTTCTTCCTCTCCCCTTCTGCAAAATCCCTTTAGGTCAGAGGTTCACAGTTCAGTTCCCTGGTTAGACTACATGATTTTCTTTGGCATCACAACTTAGGAATGACAGGCACAGCTGGAAAATGACAGCATTGCAAGCCTCTCTTGGCAAAATGTGAGTTTCTTGAGGGCAGGTTTTATTTCTGTCTTCTCATCTCCAGTGCTTGGCACAAAGGTGTTCAACAAATAGTTGTTGAGTGCAATTAAATTAAAATCTCATAGTCTGACTATCTTTCTGAGGTCCTTGGCTCTCTCTCAAACTCTAAGCCTTGTCTAGACCTTTGTCCTTTTCTTTTCTCTTCCCATGTTGCTCCTGGCTGACCCATTATGATAGTCTCTGTAGATGAAACATAGGAGTTATTAGTGGATGTGTAGTGACTAGAAGCACATGAAAAGTAGTCCAACAAATCATAAGGAGTCCAGATTCTCTCTATTTCAGTTACTTCCTTCTTCAACCTGGAATGTTGCATTATTCTATGACAGGGACATAAGTGAAGATACAGAGAAATCAAAGTTATAGCCATCCTCTAGGGGCTAGAGGATTCTTTTAAAAAAATTTTATTTTATTTTTGATTTATGAAATGAAATTACTATTTACATAATACAGAATAATTTTTAAAAGATGACTGTACATGTAACTACAAATTTATTATGTACAACTTGAAATTCCTTTTTAAACATATAATAAAGTTATCATGTATATTTCTATTTTTCCCTTTTTTCTTCCCTCCTTCATACCCTAAAGATAGCTATCAATAGACTTATGTGTGTGCATATGTATATTTATTCTATACATACTTGTGTTCATCAGTTGTTTCTCTGGATGCAGATAGCACCCTCCTTAATATGTCCTTTGCAGTTTATTAGGGAATTTACGTTAGTCAAAATGATTTGGTCACTCAAAGTTGTTCTTAAAACAATATTGCTATTACTATACACAATGTTCTCTTGGTTCTGCTAATTTCACTGTATTATTTTGTGCTAGTCTTTCTATATTTTTCTAAAATCAAAGAGGTCATCATTTCTTATAGCACAGTAGCATTCCATCACAATCATATATCACTTGTTCAGCCACTCCCCTGTTGACAGGCATCCCTAGAATTTCCCGTTCTTTGCCACCACAAACAAAGTTACTATAAAAATTTTAGAACATACAGGCTCTTTTTCTTTTTTCCCAATCTTCTCTGGAAATAGACCTAGTAGTGGAACTGCTGGGTCAAAGTGTAGAGGCAATTGAATAACTCTTTGGACATAATTCCAGATTGCTCTCCAAAATGTTTGGTTCAGTTCACAATTCCATCAATGTAATTGTGATGCCAATTTTCCACACCCACTCTAGTATTTGTTGCTTTCCCTTTCAATCATTTCAGTCAATCTTACAGGTATAAAATTACATCTCAAGGTTGTTTTCATTGAGATTTCTCTAGCTAATAACAATTTAAAACATTTTTATATGACTAAATTGTTTTGATTTCTTCATCTGAAAAAAGCCTGTTTATATTCTTTGACCATTTATCAATTGATGAATGACTCATATAGATTTGACAAAGTTCTTTATATATTTGATTTATGAGCCCTTTATCTTAGAAACTGTCTATAAATCCCCCCCTCCCCCAATTTTCTACTTTCCTTCTTATCTTGCCTACATTTGTTTTATTTGTGCAAAACCTTTTTAATTTAATGTAATCAAAATTATCCATTTTGCCCCTCATTCTGCTCTCTACCTGTTAATTATTCATAAACTGTTCACTTCTCCATAAATCTAATGGACAATATTTCACAGCATAATCATTGCAGGTTTTATGGAGTTTTCTTTTTGCAAAAAAATTGGGCTGTGACCATTATGTGAAGCTTTTATAAAAATTGTGCCAGTATTACTTAAAAATGATTTATTATTAAACTTTCTTTGGTGCAAAATAATCAGAAAGAAATGCTTCACACATTAGTGGATCACTGGCAGATAAACTCTACAGTTTAGCTAGCATAGGAAGATGCAGATCTTAACTATATTGTGTGACTTACTCATGGTAGCTTCTCCTCTCTTCCAGCTCCACTTGTGCCTATAGCTCTTCATTGGATTGAATGACAATGCTGTTAGTACTGCAGTGCTCTAAATAAGCCGTGAAAGACAGTTTTTGGAAATACATTGACAATGCATGTGCTCTGAGAATTCTAGGCTCATGGCTTGCAATGCATGAGACAAAAATTTGTATCTATATGCTTCTGGTGAATATGTTGCTGCTCTGTTTACTGTTTAAGCAGTAAGATGAACAGAATTGTACCATGAGACAGTTATACAATGAAAAGTTATAAACCAATTCTTGGACTGAAAAAACAACTGGGTGCAATGGTTATGCGGTGGTGATGATTATACTCAGAAATAATGTATGTTCTATGTCCTTCAAGTTTATAATACCTTTATGCCAAAGTTGTGTATCCATTTTGACATTATCTTGACAAGTGATGTAAGATGTTGGTATATCTCCAACTTCTGCCATAATGTTTTCCAGTTTTCCCAACAATATTTTACAAAATAATAAATTTTTATCCTAAAATCTTATGTCTTTACACTTGTCAAATACATGGTTACCATATTTATTTGTTGCTGTAAATTTATATATTTACTCAGTTCCAGTAATCTACCTTTCTATTTCTTATCCAGCACCAGTTAATTTTGAAAATTATTGCCTTATAATAGTTTAAGGTGTGATATTGCTAAACCACCTTCCTTTACATTTCTCATTAGTTCCTTTAATATTCTTGACTTTTTTCTGTTCCAAATGAATTTTGTTATTTTTTCTCATGCAGTAAAATAATTTTTGGTAATTTGATTCTGATGGCATTGAATACATAAATTAGGTAAAATTGTCATTTTTACTACATTGACTTTGCCTATCCACAAGCAATTAATATTTCTCCAATTATTTAACTCATTTCATCTGTATAAAAAGTTTTTTAAAATTTCATTTTTATAGTTCCTGGGTTTGTTTTGTTAGGTGTACTCTCAGGTATTTTATACTGTTTAGAATTATTTTATACTTGTTCAGAGTATCTCATACGATCTCTTCTTGTAGGATTTTTTTTTGGTGATAGATAGGAATGCTGATGATTTATGTGACTTTATATATTGCTACTTGGCTAAAATTATTAATTGTTTTGACTAACTTTTTAATTGAACCTTTGGGATTTTCCGAGTATAACATCATATTGTCTGCAAAAAGAGATAGTTCTATTACCTCATTTTCTATTCTGATTTCTCCTGTTTCTTTTCCTTCTCTTATTGCTATGATTTCCATTATGATACTGAATTATATTCGCAACAGTGGCATTCTTATTTCACATTTGATCTTACTGGCAAAGTTTCTAGTTATCTCCATTACGAAAATCCTTGCTGATTCTTTTAGATAGATGCTTTTTCTCAGTTTAAGGAAAATTTACTTATACCTACATTTTCAAGTGTTTTCAATAGAAATGAGTGTTATACTTTATCAAAAGCTTTTTCTTCATCTATTGATATAATCATGATTTTAAAATGTATACTATTGATATAATCAACTATGTTGATAGTTTTTCTTATGTTAAACCATTCTCACATTCCTGGTATATATCCCACTTGATCATCATGTATAATCTTTGAAATATATTGTTGTAATTTTTTAGCTGTTATTTTATTTAGGATTTTTACATCCATATTCATTAATGATATTGGTCTGTAATTTTTTCCTCTGTTTTAATCTTCCTTGTTTAGAGATCAGTATCATATTTGTTTCATAAAAGGAGTTTGGTAGGACCCCTTCTTTGCCTATGATTCCACGTATTTTCTTTAATATTGGAAGTAGATGATCTTTAAATGTTTGAAAGAATTCACTTGTAGATTCATCTAGTCTTATTATTCTTTGGAAGCTCATTTGTACCCTGTTCAATTTCTCTTTCTAAAATAGATCTTTTTAGATATTCTATTTCTGTGAATCAAGGCAATTTTTATTTTTTGTAAATATTCTTCTACTTCACTTAAATTCTTAGTTTATCGTTATATAATTGGGCAAAATAGCTCCTTATAATTGCCTTAATTTAATCTTTGTTAGTAGCATATTCACTCTTTTCATTTTTAGTTCTAATGTTCTGGTTTTCTTCTCCCTCTTTTTCCCATCAAATTAACAGATTGTTTATCTCTTTTGCTGATTTTTCATAAAACCAAATCCTAGTTTTATTTATTTATTTATTATAAATGGGTTTTAACACTCTCCTTTCTTAATCCTACTTTTAAGTTTTAGGATTTCTAATTTAGAGTTTGAGGAGTGTAGTTTGTTCTTATTTAGTTTCTTTTAAATTGCATATCTAGTTCATTGGTCTACTCTTTATTTTATTGATGCAAACATTTAGAGGTCCAAATTTTTCTCTGATTATTGCTTTTGCTGTATCCCATAGGTTTTGATATGATTTCTTATTATTGTCATTCCTTTTAGTGGAAGTATTGCCTCTATGACTTGTTCTTTAACCCACTCATCCTTTAAGATTAGGTCGTTGAATCTCCATTGTGATATGAAAAAGGATACTTTTAATATTTATGCTTTTAACTATAAAATTTTTACACCTTAATATATAGTCAATCTTTTAAAGGTGCCATGAACTATTGAGGAAAAAGTGTATTCTTTTATATTTCCATTCTATTCTCTCTAGATACGTATCGTATCTAAAATTCTATTCAGTTCCTTGACTTCTTTCTTATTTTTTTTGGTTAGATTTATCTGGTTTTTAAAGGGAAAGGTTTTAGTTTCCCACTATTATGGTACTACAAATATCTCCACCTGTAATTTATTTAATTTTCTTTTTAAAAAATGGTTTTTAGCATTTTCCCCTCTCCTCACCCACCCTCATTGAGAAAGCAAGCAAACTGATATGGATTATACATGTGTAGTCATGCAAAACACTTTCATAAGACACATGTGAAATACTAACTATATTTCTCTCTATTCTGTCCCACCCTCCATTTATTCTATTCTTTCCTTTGGCCTGTCCCTCTGCAGAAATGTTTGCTTCTGATTACCCTTTCCTCTAATCTGCTGTCCCTTCTATTATCCCCCCTCTCTTATCCCCTTCCCCTCTGCTTTCCTGTAGAGTAAAATAAATTTCCATACCCAATTGAGCGTGTATGTTATTCCCTCCTGAAGCCAAATCTGATGAAAGTAAGGCTCACTTTCTTCCTCTCATCTTTCCCATCCATTGTAAAATCTCCTTTTTGCCTCTTTTATGTAAGATGATTTACTACATTCTACCTCTCACTTTCTCTTTCTCTCAATCTATTCCTCTCAACACTTTATTTCGTTTTTTAGATATCAGCCCTTCATATTTAGTGCATGCTGTGAGCTAAATACGTATACACACACATATATACATACATATACATACACACATATATACATATATACATACACATTATATATGTATAAGCACATACATACACATATACATATATACACAGATACATATTCCCTCCAACTACCCAAATACTGAGAAAGATCTCATGAGTTATAAATACTATCTTTTCATGTAAGAATGTAAACTGCTCAACTTTAATAAGTCCCTTATGGTTTCTCTTTCTTGTTTACCTTTTCATGGTTCTCTTGATTCTAATATTTGACAGTCAAACTTTCTATTCAGCTCTGGTCTTTTCAACAAGAATTTTTGGAAGTCCTCTATTTCACTGAAATTCCATTTTTTCCCCTGAAGTATTACACTCAGTTTTGCTGGGTAGGTGATTCTTGGCTTTAATCCTATCTCCTTTGGCCTTTGGAATATCATATTCCATGCCCTCTGATCCTTTAGTGTAGAAACTGCTAAATCTTATGTTATCCTGATTGTGTTTCCATAATACTTGAATTGTTTCTTTCTGATTGCTTGTAATATTTTCACCTTAACATGGGAACTGTGGAATTTGGTTACAATATTCCTTTTGGGATCTCTATAGGAGGTGATCAGTGGATTCTTTCCATTTCTATTTTGTCCTCTGGTTCCAGAATATCAGATCAATTTTCCTTGCTAATTTCTTTTTTTTTTTTTTATAAATTTATTTAACATTTTACATTCATTTTCACAAGATTTGGGGTTCCAAAATTTTCTCCTCATTTGTCCCCTCCCCCCTCCCCAATACACTGGACATTCTAATTACCCATATCACCAATCTGCCCTCTCTTCTATCATCCCTCCCTTCCCTTACCCCATCTTCTCTTTTGTCCTGTAGGGCCAGATAACT